>LVTN01000637.1:6917-30012 GCA_001649415.1 Musa itinerans | reverse complement strand
ATATTCTTTTTTTTTTAAGCGACGTCACGTCGCCTCGACGACGTTGCCCCGTGTGGGAGAAGGAAAAAAAAATGTATATATATATATATATATTTATTTTAAAGGCGACGTCGTGTTGCCTTGACGACGTCGCTGTTATTGGCGACGTCGTTGAAAAAGGCGATATATATATATATATATATTTTAAGGCGACGCGACGTCGCCCCGAGCGGTATACCGTCGGTATACGGTATCATACCGTACCGAGCGAATGTCAAAATGCCGGTACAGTACGATATTTCAAACATTGTTTTATAGTCCAGACATCTCTTATTTTTCTTTTCTTCTCTAATTTGATAGGTTATGGTTCCTCCTGTTAGGCATTCTATATGTTAGGAAGGGAAAAGTGAACTGCTGATAACTGCTAAGATTAATCCTAAATAAATGTTTTATGTAAAAGACTGCTTGAGAGAAGAAAATTCATGCATACCCTTCAAGTCTTAGAAGCACATATGTCTACAATCAACTAGTGTCAAAAAAACTATCTGAACTATAATACTGAACTATTTTAGAAACTATTTTACTCAAGTCTTTTCCCTGCCTTTTCTATTCTCTGCTTTTAGAGCCTGAGTTGGGTTTCCCAACTTGGGTGAGCCTGCTTTCCTTTTCTTATTTGATGTGGGATCGTTGATCTATTCTTTTTCTTGGATAGCACTCGTTGAACCCAGAAGCTATCTTCTAGACTTTTCCGATCAGTACATCTATTGTCCTGGCCAATCCGAGTTTGATTGAAGTCTTCCCAGCATGTTAGAAGTTAGAACAATATTTGGTCCAATTGGCCAGTCCAGCCAAAGTGAGGGCTGTCTGTAGCTTTCAGCCGTTATCAGGTTTGTTTGGTACCCTCTGTTGCCTGACCAAGGTAAGGATGCCTCTGACGACTGACCCTGTGAGTCTGGTTGGGGTTTTTAGGTTTGAGCCATACTGGGATGTCACTCGTTCACTATATGACTGATGGTTACCAGATTAGTGGGTCATGAGTTTGCAAACCTTGAGTCATACATAGTTACCAAACTCAGGAGTAGATATGAGTCATTGGTTCACTGGTTGGACTAGTGGGTCACGGGGTTGGACTGTGGGTTTGATATGAAATATTTAAACTTAAATAATGCTTATATATTATATATAAAGATAAAAAAAATATTTTACAGTAAAGATACCAAAAATTAAGAATAAAAATATCCTTGCAAAATCTTTCTTTATCATATAAAGAATTCATGAAATTTGATGATCAAAAGTAGAAATCTGAACTCAAATATGTTAACTAACAGAAGAATAGATCAATAACAAATGATGTGAGGTTCTGGCAGAAGAAAATTGAATGATTGTGAAAGAAAGCAACTACAAAAAGAACCGTGACAGAAACAGAAAAAAAAGAAAGAATGACAGAGAGAATGAAATAAATGACAAAATCAAGAGGAGGACAACAAAAGAGAAAAGGAGAACATTAATGACAAAGGGCTGAGAGGATTTAGAAGAGGGGATGATAAAGGGGGTGGGTTAGAAAGAGGGATCGAGTGATGCACACTTTAAGAAAGCATAAGAGGATCTATATTTAAGGCATTATGGTCAATATAGATAAAACAGTCTAATTAGTGAATCCGATTGCCCAAGTGACCTGTTCCTGAATTTTATGGGCGGGTCCGGCTGGTCCAGTCTGGGCTAATAACTATGGTTTAGAATATTATAGAAGACTTGCAAATTTATAATATTGATATCTATTGTCATTATATCAGTAAATATTTCAAATCTATATTCATAGAGTTTGACCACTGTATGAGTCTTTTATTATTTGTGCGATAATTAACTAACATGCTAATGTAAGTGATGCGTGAGAAAAATAAAATATGTGGTTTAAATGGAAAATCTTATTTTTTTTACTTTAAAACTTCTTGCTGACGAGTTGTCTGACATGTAGAAAATATTTTTCGTTCAAAATCATTAATTCCTCCAAGTGAAGGAAATTGTCTTTGTAATTTGGATTGCTATGCCGGTGTTAACTTCCTTGTTAGCATCACTCAGTAGCCAACCTTAGACAGCCCTGGTTATTACTAGTCTATATTTGAAGCTCTCAGTATACAGTAATTAAATAGTACTAATTATCACAAGCTATGGAGTATTGATTAGTTATGCTAGTAATTTTCAGGTAATTTGATATTCATTTATAGCTAATAATTCTCAGGCTGGAGGTAATACGTAGGCTTGCACTTGTTACACCTGTTGAATTAGGTGGGAAGGCTTATCAGTCACAAGATGCAGAAAACAAACTTGACCAATGGTTAATGTATGCTATGTTTGCATGCTCCTGTCCAACTGATAACAGAGAAGACCGGGGCTTTACAGCAGCTAAGGAGCTTTTTCATCTCATATTTCCAGCACTTAGACATGGATCTGAAATATACACTGTAAGTACAAGGTTACTTCCACTGTCAGATATTATCTTTGACAACAAATTTACAACCTTGCTGAAGATGCACAGTGATATGTGCTTACAAGTCATTGCTAGTCTAAACAAAAGCATGCTGTACCAACAATTTTTTCTGATGCTATAACCAGAGGTTTAAGTTACAGCAGATTAAAATGGGATCAAAACGTTTGGGTATTATTACAAGTATCAAGCTGATTTTTTCTGTGATATGTTTGTCTTCACATGAAGATTTTTATGAGCTGAGTTTGATATACCATAAGGAGAGATACTGTGGATCCTATGCATATACATATATATTTCCGAAGCATATGCATGTTTGATCCTTGCAAAAGCCTCATGCATCCTATTGCACACTTGTTTGGCTGTGAATGGTGTTTTACTGGCCAATCACATATTCAAGGCCAGGTGGGTGAACCATTTGAGAGGCTTCATAGTGTCCATCCAAAACTAGAATTGTATGAGAGGATTGGAATTATATAAAGCTATAAACTATGTGATTCTACTCTTTTTGATGATTATCAACTTAAAGTGTATTTAGGTTATTTTCCAACACATTCAGGGATTAATAAGGTTTCCCTTGATGTGTGGGAAGAAATCTCTGAAAGAACAAAGCAAGGTAAATCATTGGTACATGTGATATGTATATTGTATTATAATAGTGTACTTTAACTTTCTACTTTTATCTAATGAATTCCAAAAGAATCATCTAATGCTAATTTGTGCAACTACAAGGAGCCATTGCAGGATAAACAATGTGATTACTTAAATAAGACTTAGAAAGTGTGGCTAAATGAGTGAGCTTCTTGCCAATACGAGGCTTCTCAGAGACTAGGCTTTGAAAGATATCCTGACTTATTTATAGGGGTTCTTTCAGAATCTTTGGCATGTAGATCTCAATGGAGCAACATTATTATGAAACCATGACTTGCCCTATTAAATTTTTGTAATTAAATTCCTCAACAAGGGATGCCTTCAAATGTACAAGAAAGGAAAGTAAATAGTGTAGAAAGTGGTTGAAGCCTCGAAGGTCCTAGGTATCGAAAGCTCATGTACTGAAAGCTCATGCCTATAAGGGATGCCTTCAGAATCACCTTTGCAGACAAAAATCACATATGTTTTGTCGAAAGTATTCCAAACTTTGCTATTGAGAATTTATAGGTTGTATACTTTTTAATCCTTTTGTTGGGAAAAAAAATTAGAAACAAAGACAAACTTATCAAATTTGATCAAATTCGTTACAATACTTGGAAAAAGGCCTTTTGTCTTTATATTTTTTGCAGTACTTGTTTCTCTTTTGCGAAAGGTTACTATTTGAAATTTGGCCTTCAGGATAATTTACCATGGGATGTGACAATTGACAACCTATAATGCCTAGAATGATCTTCCCCCATTGCATTTGTCTACCCAACACAACACTTTGTTATCTGACTGATCCATTTGGAACCTGTTAAAACTAGCCAAAATTTGGTGAGTAGGCTGATCCAAGCCTTTGTTGGCCAATTTTAGTCAATATTCGATTTGCAAAGAAAAAAAAGTGGCAGCTGAAGAATGGGTGAAGGCATGAAGAGGAAAGGAAGAGAAAAATACTATTTCTACATCTACTATTGTCCATTGTTGTATCGTTAGTGCTGCCCTTCTCTCATGTCATTATCCTGCTTGTTGCCGTCTCTGTGAGATTGGAGTGCAATGTGAGTGAAAAACATAATTTCTTGATCTTTTGACAAATTGTTAAATATACTGAATATTAGTTTCTATTTAATTGTGAAATATGAAAATACTTTGAAGTAAAATGTTTTGAAAGATATATATATTTGAGAAAAAAGAGATCACTATAGTTATAATACTTTTTAATATGTAAAACGATTAAAAATGAAAATCAAACTAATAGTAGGTCATATAAATGATATGCTAGTTATATAAATTTTAATTACATAGATCCTTTGTACATCTAGCAATTGTAGGAGCCTTGCCTATTGGACAAACATTTTTCATTTCATCCCTGACCCATGTATTGATTTTCAAACTTTTTTGTGTCATATTTAACCCTAAATTGGAGGAGCAAATATGTCAAAGGTTCAATATATTATGTACATAATGACCCAATGTACAACAATATAGTTGTCAGCCAACAATAGGTTATCTAGTAATTAATGCTCAATATGGTAACTCGAGTTATAGGTATTGTTGGATGAACAAATGCTCATCCATTGACTAGTTAAAATATTTGAGATCCATAACCAGTTTGATCTAATAGAGGTCAAAGTTGGTGTAACTCATATGGTAATACATAAACTAAAATTGTTAAAGCTAACACATGAATAGAGATCACCTACATTTCTTGGCTTCATCTTATATGCCCCCTTCTCCATCTCATTCCTACTCATTTAGTCCAACCAGCCATTTTCCTTGTCGATCACCCCCCACATCCACTCACTTCTCATAAGCTGACATATTGATGTTGCCTTTCTTCTGTAGGGCCCTTTTTCCTTACTGATAGACTAGCTCTTTGATTGAATCTAGTTCCCCTCACTCTCCAACTTCCAACTGATTCCACCACTTGTTGACATGCTTCGATTCCTATTTCCATTTTGGTATTTGGTTTTTGGATTGCCTCTATTTACTTTTAGTCACCCCAGCTTTCTTATCTACTACTTCCATACATCTATCTAGTGGTAGACTCATTAATTGACATTTACTTGGTCCTCAAGTTATTGGCCTTGGTGTCCATGCCCAAGTAACCGATGCTGATAAGTGGATGCTCATGTAATCTATTATATTTGGGCATTTGATATCCTTTGTAAGTATTTGCTTTCTGAAAAAAAAAGGCAAAAAGGTTCGTAGCAATTTAAGATGAAGAGGCATCAGCACTATCTCTTCTTGCATTTTCCAATTTGGCTCATGCCACCTGGTGATCATTAATAGTGCTTTACTATATTTTTGGTCTAGCATGCAGCTATCACTGCTCTTGGCCACTCAAACCTGGAAGTATGTGAAACAATGTTTGGTGAGCTTGCATCATTTGTTGAGGAAGTTTCGTCAGAAGCAGAGGGAAAGTCAAAATGGAAGGTACATGATTTACTGCCTGAATTAATTATTGTAATGGGTATATAAGCCACTTTGGTCAAGTGTCTTTGTAGATATTTTAAGGGAAGTCCATGAGTATACTTGCATTCAAATTATTCTTGATAAATTGAAGTATACTGTTGTGCTGGCTGTTGCACAGAGATATGTTAGATATCGTGTTAATTGCTAAGTTTTGCATAACTTCTCGTGCTTTAGTACTTAATTTGCCTAAATTTTCAATCGACACAATGACATGATTTCTTTACTTTGTTGAACAAATTACAAGGAAGCATTCATATTTATGATTACCTATTGCCCTAGTTCCCTTTTGGTATAGGAATGTTGGAGTTTGGGAAATCTGCTTGGTTGACCTATGACATGGTGAAAAACCTATTTACTCTAGTTATTGGGTCAGCTTTAATTTGCATTCCGATTATAGGCATGGATCTGGTCTTGTTTCAGAGTAACACTGATGAAAGAACCACATACAAATTCACCTAGCTGTTCTTATCTTTTCTGAATCAGGGCGAGTTTATCATCTTTGGCAATAGTGTTGAATGGATTAAACATATTAGTCAGTCCAAATTGTATTGGAGCAGTTGATTGAATGAAGTTCTTTATTGTTTTGCCTTGTATATTCCATTGTTCTGTTGTTAGTCTCACATTGCCCACCTTTTTCTTTTCAGAGATACCTCTTCTAATTCATCTGGTGTCTATACTACTCTCCCAGTTTATCAAGATATATAAAGAAATTATAGTCATTATGTGGTACATTTCTATAAAAACTCTCACCAATTATGTTTGGCTAATAAAAAACCAAAAAATGACATGGCCTATTTAAATTATTATTTGTTTTCTCTCCTACCTCTGCATAAACAATTTTGTATCAAGGTTCTCAATACCGTACCGTACCGGTATTTCGATCTGGGCTTGGTACGGTACGGTACGATGTACCAAGTGGTACACCCAGGTGTACCAAGCACAGTAAACTGCTACACTGCTACAGTGCGGTAACGGTTGAAATCGACCGTTACCGAGTTGTGCCGGGCGGTAACGATCGAAATTTCGACCGTTACCGCCCAATATTACCCTGTATCGTCTGATACGGGGTTTTTTTGAACGTACCACCCGGTAGCGGGCGGTCCACGTACCGGAGCCTGTTGGACCGGTACGTACCGCCCATACCGGGCGGTACAATTCGGTATTGCAGACCCTGCTTTGTAGTTTATCTGAACATTTGATTTTTGTCCAGGCAGACCAATGAAGTGGTGCTATTTATCATATTAGCCAATAAAAGAGCTATCAAGTTTTTAAATGATAAGTGCTATTTAAATGTCCTTAAGTTTGAATTAAAAGAAAGCTTCTTTTCTACTTAATGAGTATTTAAACTAACACTAAAAACATATATGCTTAGGTGTTAGAAATTATGTATTCACTAGATCTCATCAAGTATGTGCATGCAGAACCAGAAGTCCCGCCGTGAGGATCTTCGCATACACATTGCAAACATATATCGTACAATCGCTGAGAAAGTTTGGCCAGGGATGCTTAGTCGGAAAGCTATTTTGCGACTACATTTTCTGAAATTTATTGAAGAAACATACCGCCATATATGCGCATCACAATCTGATAGTTTTCAGGAATTGCAGCCTCTCCGTTATGCGTTAGCTTCTGTTATACGATATTTAGCTCCAGAATTTGTGGAGTCAAAGTCTGAGAAGTTTGATGTCAGAATTCGTAAGAAGCTTTTTGATCTTCTTCTTAGTTGGTGTGATGATACAGGCAGCACATGGTCACTTGAAAACATTAGTGAGTACCGCAGAGAAATTGAGCGCTACAAGTTGGGACAGCACAACCGATCAAGGGAGTCGATAGATAAATTCAATTTTGATAAGGAGGTTTTTGAGCAAGTGGAGGCAGTGCAGTGGGCCTCCATGAATGCCATTGCCTCTCTTTTATATGGGCCTTCTTTTGATGACAATGCCAGAAAGATGACTGGTCGGGTTATATCTTGGATCAACAATTTATTTATGGAACCAGCTTATAGGGCACCATTTGGGTTTTCACCTGCAGATCCACGAACTCCATCATACACAAAATACACGGGAGATGGAGGACGTGTTAGTGCAGGACGAGATAAACAGAAAAGTGGACATCTCCGCCTTCTTCTAGCAAAAACTGCATTAAAAAATCTTCTCCAGACAAATTTGGAGCTATTTCCTGCTTGTATTGACCAAGTAGGTTTCATCTCCTCTCCATATCTTCCTTAGCATCTTGCATCTTATATGTTAAGTTAAATGTCTTTGCACAAAAAACAAGGTGAAAAAACCTCCTATGAATGACAGTCAATAAGCATTAGTATAATCAAACTCAACTATAGCAATTCATTTTCAAGTTTTGCATTAAGATTGGAAAAGCTCCTTCAAGCAATGAGAAAAACTTAAATGCTAACCATTAGTAGAAAATCGTTGGTTGAGCCTTAAATATCTTATCAAAACGTAAATCATGCCTTAAAAGTTGAAACACTTGTATTATACAGCTTCCTAGAGATGCATCATGTTGTAGATTTTGTTATATTACAGTTTTTGCATAATTGTTATATTTCATTTCACTGATTTCAAATGCATAAATTATATGCCATAACCTGCTTTGCAACATCAGATTTGTTGTGAATGAATGACAATATTCGTTAATGCAGAAAAGTGATTAGGCCAAAAATGCAATGTCAAAAAGGTTCATTTTAACATAAAGAACATATATTTTTTAAGAAGCTAGGAGAAATTTTCAGTTTACCCATTATTTGTTTGCTACAAATGGTATAAGACTTCATTTCTATTTGCGTGAAATAAAAATAACCTTCTTAAGAATCTATGTATGAATTGCTTCTCATGAGGTCTGAATACAGAGGAAATTATCATGTTGTGTTGTTCAGAGAGTCTAATTGCTCCATAGACTCAGTACAATGTCTTAAAGATGCCCATTGAATTTATTTGGTTTTGGTTTAAAGTAATAGTATAGTAGTTTTTCAAGTTTGTCAGTCTCTGATTATTAATTCTTGTTGACCATGGGCTATAGGAACCTGACCATTCACTGCTTAAGCTTCTTTCCATGGGGTTCTTCACTTCTACACTTATTCATTTATGATCACTTTGATTCCCTCTTCCATCAATATCAATGCATCCCCTAACCTTCCTGTTGGGGATGGTTTTCAGCATTCATAATTATTATTACTGCACAATGGTTACCTTTTCAGCATTCATAACTATTATTACTGCTCGATGCTTACATTACCAACACTATTCTGAGTCTACCAGATCTTTTTCTATTGGCCCCAACATTATCCACCGTGCCAATTTTTCTTGAGTAGTTTTTAGATATCAAATGGACCTCCTCAAGGGGTAATCTTAACATGGTCAATTTAGCCTCTTTAGCAATCAGCTGATATAGTTCTAGCAGCTCTAGCTAATTGTTCAATCGATAATGATAGTCAATCGTGTTTGAACCAGTGGCTCAATTTTTAAGTAACAAGGAATAGGACCAAAACATTTTACTGAAAGAATACTGAAACAAAAATGTAGAAACAAGAAGATGAGCTGTCTAGAATGTAGAGGGGGTAAGATGGACAGTTGGTCAGATCTAGTATGGGTCATACATGAATATACATGGAATCTCTTGGAATTCTTGGTTTCCTGAGGAAGAGGATTAAGTTGGCCTTTGCGAATGGTCACACTATCTTCCTTTAGCCTCTTGACTGAAATGTGGCAAAAGGAAGTAAAATTTATGAACTGAACCACCTTGTAGGAAGTTAGGAACTATGAAATTATCCCAAGGATGCGTTCGTGGGCTGATCATAGCCTGTCAAAAAGGAATGCATGAGCTGTCCGGTTTCCAGTTGGGCATTAATCAAAGGAGGGTAAAAAATGGCTATCACTTATTCTTAAGAGCCATTTTTGTTCATCTATCATCTGCATATTCTAATTTCTGCTCGATTGCTTTTAACATAGTGGATTTACTTCATAATTTATAGATAATATGTGTTCAGTTCAGGGTCAAAATGGCATGGTCAAATTCTTATAATCTAGACACAGTTACCTAATTCATTAATCAAACAAGCAACTGACTACATGCCTTTCTTACCATGTTGGCTAGATTTGTTAGTTTGTTTGCTCCATTTCACCAGGTGTCTTCCAGATTACTGGGATATAATGAATAACTGGATCGTATTATGCTACCCTCGCTCTAAATAATGTGTGTGGCATTATATATGAACCAAGACATTCTTAGGTTATAATTTTATAAAAAATTTGTAGCTTTTGCTTCCTATCCATAATTGAACACAACCAAGATCCTTATTCAGGAAAACCAGGAGTGCTGACTACCATGCTGGTGATTTTAGAAACCTGTATTTCAGATTATCTTTTGTTATGTTCCTTCTTCAGTGTTGAGCCCATTTGTCATGCTATGAAATTATTTTACTATGGCACAGTGCTACTCTCCAGATTCTTCAATAGCAGATGGTTACTTTAGTGTACTAGCTGAAGTCTATATGTGCGAAGAAATTCCAAAGTGTCAGATCCAGAGACTGGTAAGTTTGATCCTCTATAAGGTAGTTGATCAGTCAAAACAAGTTCGTGATGATGCCCTTCAAATGTTGGAAACCCTTTCTGTCCGTGAATGGGCTGAAGATGAATTTGAGGGTACAGGGCGTTATCAGGCATCAGTGGTTGGAAACCTACCAGACTCCTATCAACAATTTCAATATAAGCTTTCCTCAAAACTTGCTAAAGACCATCCTGAGCTGAGTGAACTCCTGTGCGAGGAAATTATGCAACGACAGCTTGATGCGGTGGACATTATTGCACAGCATCAGGTCCTAACATGCATGGCTCCTTGGATTGAGAATCTGAACTTCTTGAAACTTAAGGAATCTGGCTGGGGTGAAAGATTATTGAAAAGCCTTTACTATGTGACGTGGAAACATGGTGATCAATTTCCTGATGAAATAGAGAAGCTGTGGAGCACTGTTGCTAGCAATAACCGGAATATCATTCCAGTCCTTGGTTTTTTGATCACCAAAGGGATTGAAGACTGTGATTCTAATACATCAGCAGAGATAACTGGAGCATTTGCTACATATTTCTCAGTAGCCAAACGTGTTAGTCTATATCTTGCACGCATTTGCCCACAACAGACCATTGATCACTTGGTTTGTGAGTTATCACAGCGAATGCTGGAGGAGATTGAGGATTCAGTTAGGCCTAGCAAGGATGATCCTTTGGCAAATTTTGTTTTGGAGTTTTCTCAAGGCCCCACAACTTCTCAGGTCACAACTATTGCGGACAGCCAACCTCACATGTCGCCTTTGCTTGTTCGTGGTTCCCTTGATGGGCCACATAGAAACACCGGTGGTAACCTGAACTGGCGGACTTCAGCAATAACAGGCCGGAGTATCTCAGGCCCTCTGAGTCCATTGCACCCCGAAGGTAACATTATTGCTCCTTCCACTGGTCGGCAAGGGCAACTACTTCCAGCACTTATGAACATACCAGGGATGAGCTTGTCAGGGCCATTGATGAGTGTTCGGAATTCAACAGGTAATTTAAGGAGCCGCCATATGTCACGTGACAGTGGAGATTGCCTAATTGATACACCTAACTCTGGTGAGGATATTTTGCATCTTGGGGGTATTGAACTTCAAGGAATTAGTGCCAGTGAGCTCCAATCAGCTTTGCAGGGACATCAGCAACACTTACTATCCCGTGCAGACATAGCGTTGATTTTACTTGCTGAAATTGCTTATGAGAATGATGAGGATTTTCGTGAACACTTGCCACTGCTCTTTCATGTTACTTGTGTCTCCATGGATAGCTCAGAAGACATTGTGCTCCTGCATTCTCAGAATCTGCTTGTCAATTTACTCTATTCACTTGCTGGTCGGCATCTAGAACTGTATAAGGTTGAGAGTGGTGATAGAGAGAATAAGCAGAAGCTGTTTAGCTTAATAAAGTACATTCAGGCCAAGCGTGGCACTTTGATGTGGGAGAATGAGGATCCAACTCTTGTGAGAACTGAACTGCCAAGCACCGCACTGCTTTCGGCACTTGTACTGAGCATGGTGGATGCCATTTTTTTCCAAGGGGATCTTCGGGAGACATGGGGTGCGGAAGCACTCAAGTGGGCAACAGAATGCACGTCTAGACACCTCGCTTGCCGTTCTTATCAGATATATAGGGGCTCTGCGGCGAGTGTAAAGAGTGAGAATTGCGTGTTACTTCTCCGTTGCCGTGCCTGGGAAATCCTGTTCCAGCAGTTGTTGGCTTTGCAATGGAGATTCTATTAACAATGCAAGTGATGGTACAGATCATGGTGGTAGAAGATAAGATTTTCTCAATTATATGAGAAAATATCTCTATTTTGTTAAGGAAAATCCTCTATTCTGTTAAAGAAAATTCATTCCTCCCTCTATATAAATAGGAGAGTGATAAACTTATTCACTTCTTCAATAAAACTTCTTTACGGCCATTCCTTATCTTCCGTATCACGGTAGCCTTCGCAGTATCTCGTTTATAAACCATTCTTTGGATTGGTATCCTTGTCAGGAACATCATCTTGCGGGGGATTTCTCTATTCTGTTGAAAAAAATCCTAATCCTCTAGTTTGTTAAGAATCCTCTAGTTTGTTAAGAAAAATCCTTTCTCCCGATTTATATAAATAGAAGAGGAAACATATTAATGTATTTAAGCTTCTTCACTTCTTTCTTCAATAAAACTTCTTTCTTATCTTCTATTTTTTCCATCACATGAAACATGAGAAGATAATCCTCTATCCCCAGCTTTTCCGGGGTTGTGTTGCTATGACACACAGAATTTGTGCACATATATTGCCAGGTGCTCGAGCTCTTTTCCCGAATAATTGATCGTCTGTCCTTCCATGATCAGACAACTGAAAATGTGTTACTGTCCAGCATGCCCCGCGACGAGTTTGACACTTACAATTGTGATGCAGCAGAGCTTCACAGGGAAGAATTACGGTCTTGTGGGAAATCTTTGCCTAAAGAGGGTGGAAAGGTGCCAGCATTTGAAGGTGTGCAGCCTCTTGTGCTGAAGGGACTTTCTACAATCGAGGTGCTATCTCGAATGACTGTTCCTTACTGCGACTCTATATATGGGAGCCCGGAGACACGGCTTTTAATGCACACCACAGGCTTACTGCCCTGGCTTGCCTTGCAGCTAATGAAGGATCCGATTGCCACAGACTCGGTTACACCTCTTCGACTTCAGTACCAGAAAGCATGCTCTGTTGCTTCTGACCTTTCATTTTGGTGTCGTGCAAAAGCATTAGATGATCTTGCTGAAGTGTTTCTAGCTTATTCTCATGGTGAGATCACATCCAGTGAGGACCTCTTTGCCTGTATATCTCCACCAATTTGTTCTGCATGGTTCCCCAAACACTCATCTTTAGCATTTGGTCATTTGCTAAGGTTGCTTGAGAAGGGTCCTCTGGCTTACCAGAGGGTGGTACTATTGACGCTTAAAGCACTGCTGCAGAAGACTCCAATGGATGTGGCACAGAGCCCACATGTGTATGCTGTTGTCTCACAGCTTGTCGAGAGCACATTATGTTGGGAGGCGCTTGGTGTTCTGGAAGCACTTCTGCAAAGTTGTAGCAGTGTTGCTGGTGGCCACATGGACGATCCGGGATCAAACGAAAACGAGTATGATGCAAGTGACAGAGTCTTACACGGTATGTTGGTACCACAGAGCTCATTCAAGGCACGAAGTGCAACCCTACAGTATTTGGGTGGATCTGCATTTGGAACTGGACTACCAGCTCAAGGTGCTGGGTCAACAACTGATGGTGGTTTGTCGGCAGGAGAGGTGGCACTTCAGAATACTCGTTTGCTTCTTGGTCGTGTGCTGGACAGTTGTGCGCTCGGAAAGAAGAGGGACTTCAAGCGTCTTGTTCCCTTTGTTGCCAGTATCGGGACATGAAGCACATCCGATGCTAGCAATATTATGCAACAATGTTGAATGATCCTTGAATGGTCTCTTTTTGTCCCGAGGCATATGGCAATTGCCCCCAGAATGGGTTTAGGAGCAAGGATCCTGCTCCATTGAAGTTATCTACACCGATGAAGGCACCAACGAATGCTGCTTTTCGACTCGGATGAACTGGTGGTCGTCGTTTTAATTTTTCATGAAGCCTTTTTGCAGTTATTATTACCAGAATCTCCTCTAATTTAATCTCTCATTATATTTTTGTCCTATGAAGCATCTTGGTCTCACATTTTGATGAAAAAGTATGTGGGCACATTTCATCGGCTTATTTATAGACTAGGTGATTCGGAAGTCTTGGTCGACATCCTAATTCAGCGTATCCCTCCTCGGAGAATCCTCTCTTCGATCCAAAGGATCTGAAATGTTTTATCTTTTTTTATAAATGTAAAGTCTTCCATGTATTTATGGAGGCTAATGGTATAGCTAATTGGACGACATCATTTGCTCGGGCACCAAAACTATCAATTTTTGGTTTGCTGTGATGTGAACAACCATATTTATTTCTGTTATAATTAGTAAAATTTAATTTCTTTTGTCTGAAAAAAAGTGCTATGATGACCAAAATCCTTTATGCTTCTCACATCATCTAATCGAACTGTCTCTTGGGTTGTTTGGCTCACTGTTTCCTAAGCATCACTAATCATTGGAAGCAAGGTATGTAATTTCGAATGGTACCGCCCGATACGAGCGGTACGTATCGGTTCGATGGTATATCGGTACGTGGATCGCCCGCTATCGGATAGAACGTGCTATAGTGTTACAGTAAGAGGAAGAAATATTTAAAATCGCTCGGTAACAGTGATACAGTGCTCCAACGATCAAATTGACTGTTAGAGCCATTTTTTATAGTTTTTAAACCCTTGTTCTCCTCTATTTTACTCCATTACATTCTTATACTCTCTTAAATTATCTCAAACTCTTTTATTCTCACATTTGTGCTCTCCTAAATTCTACAAAACAACGATTTATGAATTGAATCTAGACTAATTTATTATGGAGGCTAATGGTATAGCTAATTGGACGACATCATTTGCTCGGGCACCAAAACTATCAATTTTTGGTTTGCTGTGATGTGAACAACCATATTTATTTCTGTTATAATTAGTAAAATTTAATTTCTTTTGTCTGAAAAAAAGTGCTATGATGACCAAAATCCTTTATGCTTCTCACATCATCTAATCGAACTGTCTCTTGGGTTGTTTGGCTCACTGTTTCCTAAGCATCACTAATCATTGGAAGCAAGGTATGTAATTTCGAATGGTACCGCCCGATACGAGCGGTACGTATCGGTTCGATGGTATATCGGTACGTGGATCGCCTGCTATCGGATAGAACGTGCTATAGTGTTACAGTAAGAGGAAGAAATATTTAAAATCGCTCGGTAACAGTGATACAGTGCTCCAACGATCAAATTGACTGTTAGAGCCATTTTTTATAGTTTTTAAACCCTTGTTCTCCTCTATTTTACTCCATTACATTCTTATACTCTCTTAAATTATCTCAAACTCTTTTATTCTCACATTTGTGCTCTCCTAAATTCTACAAAACAACGATTTATGAATTGAATCTAGACTAATTTAAAAAAATTAAGAGGAAGAACTTTCTAATCAAGAGGTATGCTTACATAAGGATAATCCGTAATAGACTGAAATACGAACCTTGCACAAGATATTCTTCAAAGCTCGAAAAAGGTATGTGATACTATTCTTACCTAATTTATAAAATCAAATTTAAAAATCTTATCATTATTATTTTTTTTATTTTCAGATATTTTCGGATGGTTTTACACATAAATTAAGTGTACCGCTCGATACATGGTACCGTATTATACCGAGCTAATTTTGAAATATCGGTACGGTACGATATTACATATCAGCTGTTGCATCCTGCAGACGTTGCTCTTGACAACGGCGTTCTGTTGAAATGTCACTGTTGAAATGTCAATGCTCGCTGATGTTTTAATTGGATGATATATTGCATTGGTTTTTTATTGTCTTTTTAAATATCTGAGTCTTGCTTAATGATGTTAAATTTTCTGATGAATGAATTATTCTGATGTCCGTCTGTGAGGTCACTTTCATTCGTACGTACGTGAGCAATAGCTCAGAAGACATTGTGCTCCTGCATTCTCAGAATCTGCTTGTCAATTTACTCTATTCACTTGCTGGTCGGCATCTAGAACTGTATATGGTTGAGAGTGGTGACAAGATAATAAATACATGTTGACTATACCCACCGGTTCTACTTAAATCACCGAACGGGTGAAAGAATCATTCTAAGAATAGTCAACAAGATAAGATGGCATGCCCAAGAATAGTCAACAAGAGGATGAGAATAGACTGTGCATTAGACGTCTGCCATTAAATTTTAGAACCATGTTTCTTGCACGCAATAGTATTGCTAGTCGTTGTCAATTAAATAGATAATGCTACTTGATTTTAGTACCATGTAGAACGTTAGCTAATAGCTACCAGCAACCATGTTGGATTATATATATAGAAGCTCTCACATTCACGGATGGCGGCTTCGATTAATAAGACGCCGAACAAACTATTTGTCGCATCATAGAACATCTTGTGGTTTGTGTTCCATAATTTAACTCCAAATTTTACGATGGTTTTTTCTTTTTCATTTAATCCCTACACGGTTTGAAAAATGAAATTTGTTAGCATATTTCAACAAATAATTGTTCTAAATTTGTTAGTACATTCGAAAACAATGGTTCTTAATGCTTTTAGTATCCTAATAGGTGTTCACACATATACCAATATAATTCCAACTCTTGTGAGAACTGAACTGCCAAGCACCGCACTGCTTTCGGCACTTGTACTGAGCATGGTGGATGCCATTTTTTTCCAAGGGGATCTTCGGGAGACATGGGGTGCGGAAGCACTCAAGTGGGCAACAGAATGCACGTCTAGACACCTCGCTTGCCGTTCTTATCAGATATATAGGGGCTCTGCGGCGAGTGTAAAGAGTGAGAATTGCGTGTTACTTCTCCGTTGCCGTGCCTGGGAAATCCTGTTCCAGCAGTTGTTGGCTTTGCAATGGAGATTCTATTAACAATGCAAGTGATGGTACAGATCATGGTGGTAGAAGATAAGATTTTCTCAATTATATGAGAAAATATCTCTATTTTGTTAAGGAAAATCCTCTATTCTGTTAAAGAAAATTCATTCCTCCCTCTATATAAATAGGAGAGTGATAAACTTATTCACTTCTTCAATAAAACTTCTTTACGGCCATTCCTTATCTTCCGTATCACGGTAGCCTTCGCAGTATCTCGTTTATAAACCATTCTTTGGATTGGTATCCTTGTCAGGAACATCATCTTGCGGGGGATTTCTCTATTCTGTTGAAAAAAATCCTAATCCTCTAGTTTGTTAAGAATCCTCTAGTTTGTTAAGAAAAATCCTTTCTCCCGATTTATATAAATAGAAGAGGAAACATATTAATGTATTTAAGCTTCTTCACTTCTTTCTTCAATAAAACTTCTTTCTTATCTTCTATTTTTTCCATCACATGAAACATGAGAAGATAATCCTCTATCCCCAGCTTTTCCGGGGTTGTGTTGCTATGACACACAGAATTTGTGCACATATATTGCCAGGTGCTCGAGCTCTTTTCCCGAATAATTGATCGTCTGTCCTTCCATGATCAGACAACTGAAAATGTGTTACTGTCCAGCATGCCCCGCGACGAGTTTGACACTTACAATTGTGATGCAGCAGAGCTTCACAGGGAAGAATTACGGTCTTGTGGGAAATCTTTGCCTAAAGAGGGTGGAAAGGTGCCAGCATTTGAAGGTGTGCAGCCTCTTGTGCTGAAGGGACTTTCTACAATCGAGGTGCTATCTCGAATGACTGTTCCTTACTGCGACTCTATATATGGGAGCCCGGAGACACGGCTTTTAATGCACACCACAGGCTTACTGCCCTGGCTTGCCTTGCAGCTAATGAAGGATCCGATTGCCACAGACTCGGTTACACCTCTTCGACTTCAGTACCAGAAAGCATGCTCTGTTGCTTCTGACCTTTCATTTTGGTGTCGTGCAAAAGCATTAGATGATCTTGCTGAAGTGTTTCTAGCTTATTCTCATGGTGAGATCACATCCAGTGAGGACCTCTTTGCCTGTATATCTCCACCAATTTGTTCTGCATGGTTCCCCAAACACTCATCTTTAGCATTTGGTCATTTGCTAAGGTTGCTTGAGAAGGGTCCTCTGGCTTACCAGAGGGTGGTACTATTGACGCTTAAAGCACTGCTGCAGAAGACTCCAATGGATGTGGCACAGAGCCCACATGTGTATGCTGTTGTCTCACAGCTTGTCGAGAGCACATTATGTTGGGAGGCGCTTGGTGTTCTGGAAGCACTTCTGCAAAGTTGTAGCAGTGTTGCTGGTGGCCACATGGACGATCCGGGATCAAACGAAAACGAGTATGATGCAAGTGACAGAGTCTTACACGGTATGTTGGTACCACAGAGCTCATTCAAGGCACGAAGTGCAACCCTACAGTATTTGGGTGGATCTGCATTTGGAACTGGACTACCAGCTCAAGGTGCTGGGTCAACAACTGATGGTGGTTTGTCGGCAGGAGAGGTGGCACTTCAGAATACTCGTTTGCTTCTTGGTCGTGTGCTGGACAGTTGTGCGCTCGGAAAGAAGAGGGACTTCAAGCGTCTTGTTCCCTTTGTTGCCAGTATCGGGACATGAAGCACATCCGATGCTAGCAATATTATGCAACGATGTTGAATGATCCTTGTATGGTCTCTTTTTGTCCCGAGGCATATGGCGACTGCCCCCAAAATGGGTTTAGGAGCAAGGCTCCTGCTCCATTGAAGTTATCTACACCGATGAAGGCACCAACGAATGCTGCTTTTCGACTCGGATGAACTGGTGGTAATCGTTTTAATTTTTCGTGAAGCCTTTTTGCAGTTATTATAATCAGAATCTCCTCTAATTTAATATCTCATTATATTTTTGTCCTATGAAGCATCTTGGTCTCACATTTTGATGAAAAAGTACGTGGGCACATTTCATCGGCTTATTTAATAGACTAAGTGATTCGGAAGTCTTGATCGACATCCTAATTCAGCGTATTCCCTCCTCGGAGAATCCGAAATGTTTTTTTATCTTTTTGTATAAATGTAAAGTCTTCCATGTATTTATGGAGGCTAATGGTATAGCTAATTGGACGGCATCATTTGCTCGGGCACCAAAACTACTAATTTTCCGTTTGCTGAGATGTGAACAGCCATATTTATTTCCATTATAATTAGTAAAATTTAATTTATTTTGTCTGAAAAAAAAGTGCTATGATGACCAAAATCCAAGTATGCATCTCACATCATCAATCTAGTAATCGAACTGTCTCTTGGGTTGTTTGGCTCACTGTTTCCTAAGCATCACTTACTATTGGAAGTCTCATGCCGTCTAAAAATTCTTAGTTAACATCAGCTGTTGCATCCTGCAGATGTTGCTCTTGACAACGGCGTTCTGTCGAAATGTCAATGCTTGCTGATGTTTTAATTGGATGATATATTGCATTGGTTTTTTATTGTCTTTTTAAATATCTGAGTCTTGCTTAATGATGTTAAATTTTCTGCTGAATGAATTAATCTGATGTCCGTCTGTGAATAATTGAAGGCATATTATGTAGATTAGGTGGTTCAAGATAATAAATACATGTTGACTATACCCACGGGTTCTACTTAAATCACAGAAGGGTGAAGAATCATTCTAAGAATAGTCAACAAGAGGATGAGACTGTGTGCATTAGACGTCTGCCATCAAATTTTAGAACCATGTTTCTTGCACGCAATAGTATTGCTAGTCGTTGTCAATTAAATAGATAATGCTACTTGATTTTAGTACCATGTAGAACGTTAGCTAATAGCTACCAGCAACCATGTTGGATTATATATATAGAAGCTCTCACATTCACGGATGGCGGATTCGACTAATAAGACGCCAAACAAACTATTTGTCGCATCATAGAACATCTTGTGGTTTGTGTTCCACAATTTAACTCCAAATTTTACGATGGTTTTTTCTTTTTCATTTAATCCCTACACGGTTTGAAAAATGAAATTTGTTAGCATATTTCAACAAATAATTGTTCTAAATTTGTTAGTACATTCGAAAACAATGGTTCTTAATGCTTTTAGTATCCTAATAGGTGTTCACACATATACCAATATAATTCAGGGCAAGTTTTATGTTCTGTAGGTATATATGCATGTACTAAATTTGATAGATTGGTGGAGTCCATCGAAACAATGCACCAACTGTTTGTGTTGGGATTTACAATATCTATTGTACCCGATGAGAGTATTAGTAAACTTACGAATGAGATGGCTATGTGATATAAACAAATATGATTGGCCAATTGGAGACTCAAACAGGCAGAGACAAGTTATCCAAAATGAACTGTCGGAGCTCGCCGCATCAACGTGAATGACAATAGAAAATATTTCCTCTAACTACATACAGCGAGGACAGGACGACTACTATAAATAAAGGATTCTCCGAGTGCCATCAAGCTATATGAATGACTCTCTGAGTTCTCACATGGATCTGTCTTATCTATGATCTCATCTGAGGTATTCTTTTAAGTTGAACGTCGCTGGGATCTTGTCGAATAAGTTTTGCAATAGGCATAAAAAATTGGATCAAGAACCGAACTACTCACCTAAGTTGGAGAATCACTCTAAATCAATCAGAAGCTATTCTCGAGAATTTCTACTCATACTTCAATTCGGGAATCTAAATCGAGGTTTTATCTTAGGATTCATGCATATTCAAATTTCAAACATAATAAGATTTAGAAAAGTGGACCGGGAAAGATGGAAAAGATAATAACAGGGTCTAGAATGATAATTAGGAGAGTTCTTTCGTAATCTTCTAAGGAATCTTATTTAATTAAAATTTCTTTATATTGATTGATAACCGTCATCAGAATTCAATCATATATATAATATATTTTATTTAATTAAATAAGATCATATAATCTAATATTTTTTCATTTGACCAATTAATTGGTAAGATATAAAAAATTAAAACTAAAATAAATAAAATAAAATTTATTTAAAAATAATTTTATCTAAATCAAAATTCAATCATATCTATAATATATTTTTATTAGAACTCCTTATGATTTAGTAAATTATCTTTCCATAATAATTCACTCAACTCATCGATATTAAAAAATTTGATGTGACATCACATGCGTAGCAAAAAAATAGAAAATAAAATCTCAGAATTTTTCGGTAGAAAATAAGGTTTCATCGTTGTGCAAAGATTGGTATGATAAAACCCTTAAAACTGAAAACTACGCATGTAAGAAAGATGTGTTACCTAGAAAGATCATATATCTCTGAAAACTTATATAGTAAAAAAAAGTCCAGCCCATGACTTTTTTGTTCTCTCCTATTTATAAAGGCTCTATCAACTTATTCTAATGAATCTTATTATTTTTACATTCGATGAGCCTTGATACGATCGATATAGCTTTTGTGGGTAAAATATATCCTTTACTGGATGCAATAGATGATAGCAGATAAGATTTTCCCAACTATATAAGGAAATTTCTCTACTCTGTTAAAGGAAATCCTCTATTCTGTTGAGGGAAATCTTCTATTCTGTTGAGGAAAATCTTTGGATATGTTAATGCATTAAAAAAATCTTCTTCAATAATTCTTTTTATCTTCTATTCTTCATATACTGTAACATTGTTGTAGTTTCCTCCTCTACTATAGCTTTCCTCCTCTACTATAGTTTTCTCCTCTGCTGCAATTGTCACCGTCGCCATCACAGTCATAGTAACAGCAACAACAACCGCAGCAGCAGTCATAGTTTTTTTGCTCATAAACTATTTGCTTTGCATTGATTCCAAGGGTGCATGATAGCTTAATAATTCTTTATCTTCTATTCTTTCTAACAATAGACACACTTGGTATGACCGTCACAACCAAAGTATTACTTATACGCATAACCATGCTAAGCGTTAGATATCATATGGAACTATCTTGATCGAAGAATTTTGTAATGTATACTAGTTGAATAAATCATTAATTACCCTATGTAGGCATTGCACATTGAAAAGAGCGATGATTAATTAGTTTGTAATATTTTGATGATATGATGCTATGATAAACTTACGTAACATTACCCTTCATTAATTTGTATAGGAAGTTGTGTGTACGTGAGTATTAAGTATTGTAAATTTTGTATAATTAATATAACTAATAAGAGAATCATACAGTATTTTCTGAATGTACTTTTAAGTGCAAATATAGATATTCCATAATATTACATATTACATAATTTTTTTGCATTTTATAGACTAATAAAATTTATTATTTTGGCTGTCATCCATAAGATAAAGTAAAATATTATATTATTGTGATCGTCCATTACAAGGTAACATTATGTAATATCACTGCGGTTGTCAGTTGACTTTTACAAGATAAAATATTATTTGTTACTATGATTGTGCTGCATACTCAGATAAAATTATAACATGATGTTATACTAGTTAGATCTATTGTGATAACATGTTCTAATAACATGATGTTAGGTCTATTATAATAGTTAATTAAGTATAGTAACATAGAATGATTATCTCCTACGTCGTTGCCCCTCCACCATGATAGTTGGATGTTGAGGAAGAGGGAAGATGGGAGGAGAAGAAGAGAACGAATTAATTAATTTAGTAATATGTCATTATAGAAGAGAGGAGGAGAAGAGAACTATTTTTTGAGTAACATGTCACTATAATTGTTTCCATTGTCATGGCCCGTCTCTACTAAAGTAGTTGAATGACTAGGAACAAGGGAGGTGGGAGGAGGGGAAGAGAACTATTAATTAAGTATAGTAACATGTCAATACGATTGTCTATTTTGTTGTTGTCTTGCCACTCCATCATTGAAAATTTAGGAAGAAAGGAAGAGTAAGAAGAGCCGGAGGTGAAGGAGGAAAGAGATAGGGTTGACGAATTCACCGACCCAAATCAATTTGTTGAATCGGTTAACTAATTCGAATCAGCTTAGTGAACAAGTTCATAATAATAATAATAATAATTTGAATAGGAAGATAAAATTGATATTTAAAAAAAAAAACATCCCTCCGTAATTTTCCAATAAAAAACCACCATCCGATAAATATCAATTAGTAATGACTTCTCTTGATAAATTATTTTTTTTAAATCACTCTGGTCAATTTCAGTGAGTTGTCATGTCGAAGAAAAGACAAAGCCATCTAGATGTATGCTATTTGATTTTAGCAGTGTGTAGCTTGTAGCTAATAGCTACCAGCAATCATGTGGAATTAATTAATTAATTAATTAATTATATATATATATATATATATACGTTAAACAAATTAACTATTTGTCATATTGTAAAATTATTACGTAATTTGAAAAAAAAAAGATGGTACACTTGTATAATTTTTAAATGGTTTTTTATATTTTGTACTTGCGGAAAATGACATATTTGTCATTACAATTTT
>LVTN01000636.1:151206-173288 GCA_001649415.1 Musa itinerans | reverse complement strand
TGATCCATAGGTCGCCGTGAGACAGGCTGAGCAGAGGTGCAAGTGGAATGTTGAGCCCCGCCACAGAGCAAGGTAATCCTGTCACAGCCTCGGAGCAATTGATCGAACAACTGGCGGAGGTTGCTGGGATCACCTTTTCGGGTTTTGCCCTGCCTCGGGGACCCAATATTCCCCACTTTTAATGCGGGCGTCGACAGAGATCCTGTCCCTCCTCGTCCTCCGAGCATGTGCTCTCTCACCCATTCAATTCCCAACTCTTCTTCTCTTTTCATTTTCCATTGCCATCGTTTTGAGCCATTGGAAAGCCATGTTCGTGTCAAACTTACTTCTCTCGTCCTGTTGCTCAGCCTTTTTACCTTGGCGTACTGCTCAGTTCAATTTCGTCTCTCTCTCACTCTCTCACTCACTCACTGTCTCCTCCATTTTACTATTATGAACAATTATTAAGGGTCAGCTGATGGCGATTGCAAACGGAAGAGTTGTATCTCGTGGCCTGTTAAGTCAAAAGGCTCACATTGCTCTGTCAGAGAACAGCAGACTGGGATAAGCCTATATGTCGCGTCCCGCTCACACATCCCTACCCAGTTTCCATGGGCACCTCGGTGCTCCGCCAAGCATCACCGTTCTGGGAATATTTTAGGCGTAGGAACTGTGTGCGGGGCTCTATAAAGATGTTTCACGTCTAAGACTTCTTCTTCTTGTTTCCTTCAAATAAAGAGTAAAAGCAGATTAGCTTCTGAGCCCAAAACATTCTATTTTCTTTCGCATATTTCCTCAACACCTCTTCTTGAACTCCACTGTTTATATGATAAGATGGCTGGGATCCTTTCGAGCGGAGGTCTGAGAAAAAGATCACGGTGATGATTAGGTTATAAGAGTTTGGAGACCGTCACAAGCATTCTGATGGCCTGTGGACTGAACGGGAAGATGGGATAGCGATGTCAAAAAAGGCTGCAGAATTGTTGTTGTGTAGAATGACATGCAGTGCACCAGTTTGACCAGTAGTCAAATTTCGGCCAACTAAGCTCGGAAAGATGCCATCAGAGTTCCTGCGTACATATTTTAGGCGCAAGGATTACGCGCGTGACTGCTCCTCTTATCGGGCCTCCGCACGTAAGCGGCACGCACAGCAGGCAAACGCGTGGAAACAGTGTCTCCGTTTGGGGCCAAGAAAATAGCTGTGTGAGAGATAAAGGTCGGATTCGGAGCACATGAAAAGAATCCGGATCCGGGAATTGGATTTCAAGTTGTATGGGCCTCGGACTCGGCCCAAAGGCTTACCCTATTGTGGCCCGGTTTATGTATATATATGATCTCAATCGATAATGTTTTAAGGGGGAATTGGATTTCAAGTTGTATGGGCCTCGGGCTCGGCCCAAAGTCTTACCCTATTGTGGCCCGGTTTATGTCTATATGATCTCAATCGATAATGTTTTAAGCTTGATACAACAAATATTTCCCACCAATCCAAGCCTGACATGTGGATTTTAAGTTAGACCGATCTTATTAATAGAATTAAATCTAAACGTGAGAGATCACCCTCTCTCAATATACTAATTTAAGTATCGAAGGGATCTTGAGCACTCTATGGAGAAGATGAAGTTGTGAGTTTTCTAGGTAATTTCACCGTCAATTTGTAAATTAACACAGATTTGAACATATTAGATTAATAATAAAAAATTAAAATAAATAACACGGATCATGTCACACAAATATCTTTAAGTTTTTTATACATCATAATAAATTATTTATTGCATTTCATCATTTGACTGTAGAGGTCAAATGGATTGATCCTTTCGACGTCATCAGCCCTGACCTTGGTCCACTCTGTCGGCCATGACTAGTCATCAGATCGAGCAGAAGTTCCGTGGCGTTGCAGTCTCTTTTGGTGGCTGCTTGATATCATCATCATATCCATGCAGTCCTTCATTTGCTAATCCATTATCCATTTTAGAATGAAAGAGAATACTCATATGCAACTCAATGCTTGGTTGACTTAAATGCCTTCATGGATAAGGCTACACACTTCTTCTTGACTTCAGAATTATCTTAAGTTGCTGACAAATCTTTCTTAACATCTTTGATCAGAAACAATGGCCCCATTCCTTCCTTATCAGACCACATCATCGTGTGTTTTGCTTGTCCAGTAAATATCAAGGTAGGCTGCCAATATATGTCCCATCTTTGGGTTATATTATATAAAATGTCATATTCCTGCGTTCTGGATATGAACAGATCCGCTCGGAGTCGAAGCAAAGAAGGTAAAGAATGATATAGCCATTCTCATGGAACACTGCTAAAGGGCACATAATAATAATATTCATGAAGTTCCAAGTATTCACGTTTTCTTTTCTGGTCATGTCTCACCTTATTAAACAAATGGTCCATTGGTGATTGCCCAACTTGTTTGTACTCACTGTTGTCTAATTAAAATCTTACATATTGTTAATGGAGGTGATGAGTAACAGCACAACCTGTTCTTTCTACAGCATGAGAGAGAAAGCTAACAGCAACAGTTGGCCCTATTCTTGCAAGATGATTCTATTAAAACCTGTGTCATGATCTCCATCTCAAACAAGTATGTCACGGATCAATTTACTTATCCTGCTGGTAGTTGATGAAGGCTACGTTTGCCATAGAGATAGACAGAACCAAAAGCATTGGTCAACAGCAGATAGCTATGTTCTTATTGTTTTCTGCTTTACCTGCTGTTAGGAATGGAGGAGGACAGTGGAATCACAGATTAATATGTGCATGATGAGTCGAGCAAACCGTTTGATTTGGACTCATGTTCAAGCACTATGAGCTTTATTCGAAGGTGTGTTCATCCAGCAATCAATGGCATAATCTAACGATTATGATCTGAAGAGATGCGATACGCGTCTGCAGCAAGCCATGCATGAGTTAGCTGGAGAGGTCTTGTTTTCCTCAAGTCCTTTTCGCCACCACTGCAATGAATGCAGCCATATAAATCCATACAGATAAGATCGATGATCTTAACAAAGGAATAACCTAACCAGCAGACGAACCTTATCTCTTGAGAGAGGATCCATCTGCACAAGAAATCGATCGGTAGCCATGTGGCACACACCATATCGATCGACAGTCTTCCTACAACTGATTGCAGCTTTTCCTTAGTCTGCTTGAACTTAAACAACCTTTGTTACCCTAGTCCATATGCAATGAAAGAAGAGACAAACCAACCTTATCAACTACTACTGTCTGAAGACATGCTTCGTTCAGCTGAGCATTCAGTGAAAGCTCAGAGCAGGCATTTCCAGGTACAGCCATCGAAGCTCAAACTTAAAGCATTTAAGTAGTCGTAAGCAATAAGGCTAATTCTGGATGCAATTAAATGCAGCAATCCCTTATACATCTCATCAACCCAACCAACGAAATAAATTGCAGGAATGGTAATGCGCAGCAACATCAAACTCCTATTTAATCCTCTAATGGGTCGTCATCAGAAAGGCCAATCCTCTAAGCCGTTCACGTCCACGCAACTGTAACATTCACAGGCGTAAACCCTAACATTAAGTTGCAATGGAATTTAGAGCAGCTAATGAAAATCGTCGGACGGCAACGTAGCCCCGACGCAATCTGTTTTTGTCACCCGCCATGAATGGCCCACGTCGTCGTTAGGCGTCCTCGAGGCCGGCACCGCCTCGCCCCGCGTCACCCGTCCCCCACCCCGTCGTGGGCCGAGGAGTCATACCCTGGGTGGGCATGGCCTGCGAGCGTGAACGTCTTCGGACAGGAAGAGGGTTCCTTGGCGAACCGCGTCCTCCCACGTGTTCTCCGTGACGGTGCTGTCCGTACGATTGGTGCGCGAAGGGTGTTTGGTGTTCGGTCCGAGGAGGAGTGGCGCAACGCCGGCGGCAGAAGCGTGCAAGCAACGGCGCGAGGCTGCACGGAAAAGGACGGGGCATTTTCTAAAGAACGGGAGTGCATGCGTGGAGGATTGGCACGAAGGTAGGTGGGTCCCACATTCGTTCGCCCATGGCCTTCCTTCTCTCTCTCTCTCTCTCTCTTGGAATCATACATGCGGCTTTGGGATCAACACTCTATATAACAGTGCGTGTGTGGGCGTAGTTTCAAGTGAGTGGGTGGCTTCGGGTGGGAGAGGATGGGTAGACTTGGAGGTGAGGCAACGTTGACATCCCGCCTACTCTTCTTCTTCTTCTTCTTCATGCTATCGACGGCGGTGATGGGTGGCAGCGCGACGGTGGAGACAAGGAGAAGTATGCTGGGGAATGGCCTCGGCAGAACTCCTCCCATGGGGTAGACATTCTCTTTGGAACTCCTTCAATTGTTTCTCCCTACTCCTTCGTTTCGTTTCTTCTTCTTCTTCTTCTTCTTCTTCACAGGCTGCATGCAAGCCTCGTTATCTATTCACCGTACTGTTAACTTTTTTATCTTCTTCCTGTGTTCAGATTCCTTTTATGGATTTTCTTTGATCTATTCATCAGCCTTGATTATTATCTAACGTTTTTGCTGCATTTGTGATCGAAGGAAACATTTTTATTCTATAGTTTGATGTTTCAGTCTTGTTTGAGCGAGAACTTTGCTCTATATCAAAGATATTCAATTATCTCGATATATATAATCGATGAAGATGATATTTATCTGAAAATGGAATCAGGTGGAACAGCTGGAACCATTTCCACTGCAACATCAACGAGCGGCTCATCAGAGAGACTGGTATAACTCCTTCTCTGTTCTTTAATGAAGTTTCAGGCTGTGGTCATGGTGATACACCCACTCGACCTAATCCATGATGTGATGTAAAGTTACGCAAGAATCCCGTTAAAACATATAAGCGTGAAAGCGAATCCCCCATTTCTTTCGAGTCAACAAATGATGTTAAAGTCGTCCACGACTTTTGTCTGGACCCAACTCGTGTCAAAAACATTCCACGTTACCACGCATTAGAGAGACCTAATATTAGACAAACGCCTTCGACACCTTTTTCTTCCTTGTGACCGACTGACTACCTAAGATAGAGAAAAGCTATGCAAGTCTGTCATGACAACGATCATTTAGACACGTACATCAAAGAATGAAAAGCACTAAACACGGAAGCTTTCTTTCTCGACCAAGTATGACGTATCTTTTGCTGGTTTATGCAGCTGATGCATTGGTGCATACTGGACTTGCAGGGCTGGGTTATCGCTACGTCAACATAGGTCTCTCTCTCTCTCTCTATACTTCTTCAGTAGTTGTAAGTTAATCTTCTTCTTCTTCTTCTTCTTCTGGTTCACTGACAAGGTTTTTCTGGTTTTGCTGTGGATATTGGACCACCATCAGATGATTGCTGGGGAGAAGCCAATAGAGACTACCAGGTGAGAATGAAGTCCGATGTTGTCTCCTTTGCCATGGATTGTGTTGGCTATCATCATCTGTAGCTGGGGAGTGTCTTCTCCCACTAAAGCACAAAACACCCATCTCGGTACCACTGGTTTGTCATCCCTGTTCTGCAGGACGCTTCCAAGTGCATCGAAACATTGTCATCTTGCGCTTCTTCTTCCCTCACTTGTCCCAAGTGCTAAACCAATCTACTGCTTTCCAAATTCATATCTAATAATTATTCCATTATATATATATATATTTGAAAAAAAAAAGCTTAAGATATTAGGAAAAAGATCAAAAGTACACATTGGAAATATTATAATACTCCTTTTGTATTCCACACTAATCGCTATTGCATTTGTGGTTAATCAGGGAAATTTAGTTGCTAAGCGATCAACATTTCCTTCCGGCATAAAGTCTCTTGCAGATTACGTGCATGCAAAAGGGCTGAAGCTTGGAATCTATAGTGATGCAGGGTATTAATTTTCAGATTACAGCATCATGACACATCAACAAAAGAATTTTGCTAGAATCATGTAGCTATTTCCACAGTTTGCATCCATCGTAAGGCTAGAGGTAGCTTGACTGTCACCATTGTCGTAAATTTCAGGTCACAGACATGCAGCAGAACTATGCCTGGGTCACTCGGATATGAAGAACATGATGCAAGGACCTTTGCCTCCTGGGTATGCATGCTTCTTTGCCTTGGATGTTTTGGCTGCTACTCTCTTCTTGGTATGTAGTCCATTCGCCTTCTTCTTGGTTTTGGTTTCAGGGGGTTGATTACTTGAAGTATGACAACTGCAACAACCCTGGTACTCGGCCAAGAGAAAGGTAGGTAGCTCCTCGGTCAGATGTCAAAGATGATGTTGGTTCCATGTCAATTTAACAGATACTTTAGCGGTTGGATATATTAGGAGTGATGCAAACTCTCGAACTGCTACCTGAATTGTCTTTGCTGCTCTGCCGACACAGGTACGCCAAGATGAGCTACGCTCTTCGGAATTCTGGAAGGAACATTTTCTTCTCCCTTTGCGAGTGGTAAGTCTGTGTTCTGATGATCCAAGAATCATCTTTGCATCAGGAAAAACGAGTATGTTGCTAAGAAGAAAATAGGAACACTTGTCAACAGAGATTTTGACTTGGTTTTCACTGGAAAAACTACATCACAGGGGTGTAGATAACCCAGCAACCTGGGCGAGCGGTATGGGCAACAGTTGGAGGACAACAGGCGACATCTACGATAGCTGGGGCAGGTTGGAATCTACGTTAGATTTCTCCGATCTCACTCGGAAACTGATGCATTTTACATCCTTTTAGCATGACATCGCGTGCCGATGAGAACAACGGATGGGCATCCTATGCCGGGCCTGGTGGTTGGAATGGTACTACTGTCTGACCGAAACATTGCTGCTTATCATGGGTCACTGCTTGAGCCTCTGCGTGAATCATGCAGATCCAGACATGCTGGAAGTAGGAAATGGTGGCATGTCAACGGAGGAGTATCGATCGCATTTTAGTATATGGGCATTGGTCAAGGTAAGATCCAAGCTTTAATCTGCATCGACAGAGACACATGACCAAATCTCCTGCTGTAAACTCTTTTAGGCTCCTTTGTTGATTGGATGTGATGTGAGGACGATTAGCGGAGATGCATTGGAGATACTGAGCAACTCAGAAGTCATTGCAGTCAATCAAGGTGAGAGCTCAACGACCGCTGTTCTGGTAGTGTGTGAGATTGTTCTGATTGGTTTCTGTCATCAGACTACCTTGGAGTTCAAGGGAAGAAGGTATTCGGCGGAGGCAGCGAAGAGGTCTGGTTCTTTCACTGCCTTGAGACATGACTGACGTCCATGACTCTGTTCTCTTAGCTTAGCTCAGACATTTGTTGTCTGCTTGTGTAGGTTTGGGCAGGTCGGTTGAGTGGAGGGAAGGTGGCTGTGGTCCTCTGGAACAGAGGAAGCTCGCGGGCGACGATCACAGCGAGATGGTCCGACATCGGCCTCTCGTCCTCCACCGTCGTCAGTGTTCGTGATCTTTGGGCGGTAAGTATCGGTGACAAGCTTCATTGCTTAATGTGCATGAACCGTTCGACCTAATTCCCTTCTTGCAGCGTGCGACCATCGGGTCTGTTCGAGGGCAGCTCGCTGCGACGGTGGCTCCTCATGCGTGCAAGATGTACGTTCTGACGCCGCGGTAGAGCCAAGGCTTGGGAGTAGTGCAGACCTGCGCAAAGCCCAGTCTGCACCAGTATGCACTGCAACTATGTAGGATGTGATTCCACTAGTAATTGCATGAACAAGATTCTAAATACGAGATCTCTGCACAGAGACAATCCTCCTCCTTCTCCTCCTCCTCATCTTGAACTCTGTCCGTGAAGGCTAAAATAAGAGAAGATCATCGAGTTTCCTTGTTTACAAGCACGCCGTTCTTTGTTGCCTCACTGAAAGCGATCAAAAGAGCAGACAAACTCGAGCAGTGGCAACAGTGCTCGTCCATCTCACGGTTGGAATCATTAGCAATTGGAGGTAGTGGGTTGAGGACCACCTTGGAGCCTCGGCATCACCTTGTGTTCGATCGTTTTCCTCGACATTAACGCATGACCAACTTGTAGTAGGTGTCTGTAAAGCGAAAGGACAAGGAAAGCGTCGTTGGAGCCTCATTGACACGCTTGTCCTCGACTAAAGATCATGCCTTGCAGTGGCGAGCCAGTGCTACAAGTCTTCTCTTGCAGTCCACAAACTCATGCAAGTTCATAGCACAAGTCTCCGTTCCATTAATGGAGGTGGAATCTCGTCTTAGAGATCAAAACTCACCAACACAAACAAATAAACAACGTTTCCACCACAGAATAGTATGGATTGGTGCCTTCGATCATGCCGTGTGAGTGTCGTTGAGACGTCGACTCAGTCAAGCCACCAGATTGTTGAGAATACTTTGCCTGACTGAATAGAGAGGGGGTTTGTCATACAACCAAACAATTTATTGTGAAAGCGATCAAAAGAGCAGACAAACTCGAGCAGTGGCAACAGTGCTCGTCCATCTCACGGTTGGAATCATTAGCAATTGGAGGTAGTGGGTTGAGGACCACCTTGGAGCCTCGGCATCACCTTGTGTTCGATCGTTTTCCTCGACATTAACGCATGACCAACTTGTAGTAGGTGTCTGTAAAGCGAAAGGACAAGGAAAGCGTCGTTGGAGCCTCATTGACACGCTTGTCCTCGACTAAAGATCATGCCTTGCAGTGGCGAGCCAGTGCTACAAGTCTTCTCTTGCAGTCCACAAACTCATGCAAGTTCATAGCACAAGTCTCCGTTCCATTAATGGAGGTGGAATCTCGTCTTAGAGATCAAAACTCACCAACACAAACAAATAAACAACGTTTCCACCACAGAATAGTATGGATTGGTGCCTTCGATCATGCCGTGTGAGTGTCGTTGAGACGTCGAGACATCAAAGCAGCTATTTGTTATGTGTTAACCAATACTATGAAACCTTTGATACTCACTCATATAGCTTAATCAAAATTATATGGAATGCTGAAGTCTCATTTGAAGTCAGTTGGTCAATCCCTTTGTCACACTAGACCTGTGGATATGCCGCCGTCAGCCGAGCCAATATGTAGGTTCATTCCACTACCTATATACATGGAACAGTTTGATGTCTCTATAAAAGACTTGTCGAAGATGTCAACGAGAAGTTTTGCAATAGAGCACAAGATGATCAAACACATGAGAGCATCCAGCAGCAATACATAATCCTATATGTATTTCTTGATTCCTACCAAGAGCTATCAGGGTTAAATTTAGTTCAATCAGGGCTTGGCATCATCAAACAAATTATTATATGGTGTGACTCAGTCAACAACATTTAGAGATTTTTGAGGAACTTTTCGGTTTGCTAAGTTCCCAAAGCATTTGTTCTCTAAACCTGCATCCCAGTTTTTTAACCAAAAACATATAGAAACTACAGTGCTAACTACAAGAATTCTCTGTTTACCAAAGCTGGTTTGCTGTTTACTGGGAAAACTCATGCACATAGCTGAATTGGCTATAGCAAATGCATACGTTACAGGACTCGATTCGTGATTAGCTTATAAAGACAACAATATGTTAAGCTTCTTCCTTTTTCTTCTTCCTCCACTGCTTCCTTTTCTTTTTTCCTTCCTCCTTCCTCCTTTGTTCCTCCATCGCCCCTTCTTCTCCCTCATTTTCCTCTCCAAAACATCGATACATACTGGTGTACCGACACATGGTACACCAGTACATATCAGTGTACTGACACATGGTACATCGGTACTGACCAGTATGTACTGGTCTAGCAAATCACTGAAACGGATCCAGTACCCGAAACAGTGATCCTTGAGTTTAACACCAAAGAAGGCAGAAGAAAGCACAGAGATAATAGCATTAAAATGGTAACTACTTTAGTAGTCTGCCCATCAAGTCAGCTATGGTTTGAAGATCAAGAAGGCAAAATGAGATCATCGATTCAAGTGATATGCAAAGAGACATCATTTTCAAAAATGGAACTCTTACCCAAAAATTGAAGCAAACATTGGAGTTAAAAATGTGAGGGAGCTGAGCCTCGTCAAGCTACCTGCATATATATCAGCAGCAGATGCCCCACACATTTAGCCAAGACTAGAAATTATCTCCAATTATAGCATGAATATATTTATCAAAGACTTTGATCTTGAAGCCTCAAGGCGCCTCATTTTGTTTGCTACTAAATAGAATTTTCATAGAGGTAGCACCCAGAAAAAGAAGCCTATACAATTGACCAACAACAAATCATAAATGAAGATAGAACAATCTAACCTCTGGTTGCATTGTAGAAAAATACACCATAGCTGATTGCACATCCAAATAAAGATGTGTAGCAAAGAGCTAGAATATCACCGGATGTAAGATCTACTAATCTCCCATTCATAGCAGGATCGTGATTGAGTACAGAAATAAACAAAAGCGGAAGCCCACCAATAACCATGTGCTGCAAAAAAAAAAAAAGGATTAGCTTGGTTTGAATATCATTCAAAGCAACAAAAGACAAAATTTACATACTAGAAAGAATGATGCCAAAGTAACAACACACAAAATCCAGTCAGCATTGAGGTTCAAACATAAGCCTTCTAAGGAAAAGGATAGAAAAGGTTCCCTAATGTGTTTAAGTTGTCCAAAACATATACTGACATCATGAAATCTACAATGCGTTAAAAATTCAACTATGTCAGCCTACAATCAATGGTCACAGTGTCCATTCACTACTTTCAAGTCTTCTTTATATGTTTCTCCCTCTCTGAAAACCTCAAATTTAAAATGAGTTGACCACTGTTGTTGTTGCATTTAACTTTTGAGTAACGTAGATTGAGAAACAGGACATATTTCCAACATCATTCAGTAACACTAGAAGAGTGACAAATTGCTTTAAAACGAATGATATTCAACAATGCCTCTTTGGGCAAATGTCCTATCACTCGCCTTCTAGAATTTCCAGAAGTTAACAACTTAGTAACAATGCTCTTCTTACGACTTGCTGTAAATGAGGATCTCGTCGAGGTAGCTGATGACAAAATCTCCAATATAAGGGTGTAGCACATCGTCCATGAGTCGCATGAAGATGACCAGTGCATTGCATAGGTCACCTTTCGGATGGAAGTCTTAGTGAAAATAATTTTCGCAGAAAAAACCAAATGTAAAACCGAAAGAAAACAACCTCTATTGTTCGTAAAGTTAAAGTCCTAACTACGAGACTTAAAACAATGAAAATAGAAGTCTGAGAGAAAACTTATGGGTGCATGAAAATGCAGGTTGTTTTTGGACAACACGTAGGCGCTCTCGGCAGATTGTGGTCACTGTCGGTCTTCTGCCTCCTCTTTTTGCTGCTGGAACCTCCTCCCGAGATTTAGACAGCAAACAGTAGGCGTTGAGGACTTCTCGCAGCAGTTAGACAAAGCTTTGGGTTGCTAAAACGTGCGGAAGAAAGCCTTCAACAAAGAGCCAGCCAGCCCTAGTTTTGCAGCCTTAGTGCAACGAGGAGAAGAGAGGGAAGAATTCTACACTGTTGCAATGAACTTCTTCCAGCCGTAGCCTTCTTCCTCATGTTCCAGTAGCCCAAAGCTTTGATCCAAAGCTTCGTTTAGCTACTACAAGAAGTCCTCAACGCCTATTGCCTGTTGTCCAAACCTCAGGAGGAGGTTCCAACAGCAAAGAGAAGAGGAGGCCAAAGATCAACAGCAACCGCAACCTGCTGAGAGCACCGACATACTGTCCAAAAATAACATGCATTTTCATGCACCGATTAGCTTTCTTTCATGCTTCTATTTCCATTGTTTACAACATTTAGAGATTTTTGAGGAACTTTTCGGTTTGCTAAGTTCCCAAAGCATTTGTTCTCTAAACCTGCATCCCAGTTTTTTAACCAAAAACATATAGAAACTACAGTGCTAACTACAAGAATTCTCTGTTTACCAAAGCTGGTTTGCTGTTTACTGGGAAAACTCATGCACATAGCTGAATTGGCTATAGCAAATGCATACGTTACAGGACTCGATTCGTGATTAGCTTATAAAGACAACAATATGTTAACACTTGGTATAATCGACAGCATTCTAGACATTTGGGTGCTCCCTAAACAGAGCAGAAACCAAACAGTTGAGCCAAGCTCTCATCCGTTTACAATGACAAAAGCAGATGTTTCCTCAAAATGATTATACAATTTCAAGAAACCAGAAAAGTTACATGTATTAACAATACAGTACAAAATAGATGGCCAAAGTCATCATTGGCATGTCATCACCTGTAAAAAAAAATACATTATTAAGTGCAAAACCAACCAAATTGTCCATCACAAAACACAAAGTGCCTGATTCTTCATAAACCCTGAGCTGCATCGTTGGAGTCTTATCCCATCATAACCCAGTTTTTAACATCCAGCAACTAACGATTCATTCACAGCTGGAACCTTCATCGAAATCTTCAATATCCATTATCATATGGACAAAAACTTGTAACCTTTGATTTCTTCTATTTTACTCGCCTAGACTTCTGGTTCAAACTGCATCGTCAAACGTCAATGCAGTTCCAATTTACAAATAACTGCTCCCATAATTTCCTACCACCAATTGAAGTATCAACTGCTAATTTCTTCATGCTTTGTCAGATATGCCACGGTAGTTCACCATATAAATAGCTAGTATAGTAACTGAAGCACCAACCAACTGCAATGGTGAGAATGTTTCACCAAGGTATAGGTACCTGATGACAAATTTTGACATTGTTAGTTGAGAACATTATATATTTCTTAACGATCAAGCAATTATTTGTAGACTAGTGTCTCCTTGAAATGGTAACTACTTTAGTAGTCTGCCCATCAAGTCAGCTATGGTTTGAAGATCAAGAAGGCAAAATGAGATCATCGATTCAAGTGATATGCAAAGAGACATCATTTTCAAAAATGGAACTCTTACCCAAAAATTGAAGCAAACATTGGAGTTAAAAATGTGAGGGAGCTGAGCCTCGTCAAGCTACCTGCATATATATCAGCAGCAGATGCCCCACACATTTAGCCAAGACTAGAAATTATCTCCAATTATAGCATGAATATATTTATCAAAGACTTTGATCTTGAAGCCTCAAGGCGCCTCATTTTGTTTGCTACTAAATAGAATTTTCATAGAGGTAGCACCCAGAAAAAGAAGCCTATACAATTGACCAACAACAAATCATAAATGAAGATAGAACAATCTAACCTCTGGTTGCATTGTAGAAAAATACACCATAGCTGATTGCACATCCAAATAAAGATGTGTAGCAAAGAGCTAGAATATCACCGGATGTAAGATCTACTAATCTCCCATTCATAGCAGGATCGTGATTGAGTACAGAAATAAACAAAAGCGGAAGCCCACCAATAACCATGTGCTGCAAAAAAAAAAAAAGGATTAGCTTGGTTTGAATATCATTCAAAGCAACAAAAGACAAAATTTACATACTAGAAAGAATGATGCCAAAGTAACAACACACAAAATCCAGTCAGCATTGAGGTTCAAACATAAGCCTTCTAAGGAAAAGGATAGAAAAGGTTCCCTAATGTGTTTAAGTTGTCCAAAACATATACTGACATCATGAAATCTACAATGCGTTAAAAATTCAACTATGTCAGCCTACAATCAATGGTCACAGTGTCCATTCACTACTTTCAAGTCTTCTTTATATGTTTCTCCCTCTCTGAAAACCTCAAATTTAAAATGAGTTGACCACTGTTGTTGTTGCATTTAACTTTTGAGTAACGTAGATTGAGAAACAGGACATATTTCCAACATCATTCAGTAACACTAGAAGAGTGACAAATTGCTTTAAAACGAATGATATTCAACAATGCCTCTTTGGGCAAATGTCCTATCACTCGCCTTCTAGAATTTCCAGAAGTTAACAACTTAGTAACAATGCTCTTCTTACGACTTGCTGTAAATGAGGATCTCGTCGAGGTAGCTGATGACAAAATCTCCAATATAAGGGTGTAGCACATCGTCCATGAGTCGCATGAAGATGACCAGTGCATTGCATAGGTCACCTTTCGGATGGAAGTCTTAGTGAAAATAATTTTCGCAGAAAAAACCAAATGTAAAACCGAAAGAAAACAACCTCTATTGTTCGTAAAGTTAAAGTCCTAACTACGAGACTTAAAACAATGAAAATAGAAGTCTGAGAGAAAACTTATGGGTGCATGAAAATGCAGGTTGTTTTTGGACAACACGTAGGCGCTCTCAGCAGATTGTGGTCACTGTCGGTCTACTGTCTCCTCTTTTTGCTGCTGGAACCGCCTCCCGAGCTTTAGACAGCAAACAGTAGGCGTTGAGGACTTCTCGCAGCAGTTAGACAAAGCTTTGGGTTGCTAAAACGTGCGGAAGAAAGCCTTCAACAAAGAGCCAGCCAGCCCTAGTTTTGCAGCCTTAGTGCAACGAGGAGAAGAGAGGGAAGAATTCTACACTGTTGCAATGAACTTCTTCCAGCCGTAGCCTTCTTCCTCATGTTCCAGTAGCCCAAAGCTTTGATCCAAAGCTTCGTTTAGCTACTACAAGAAGTCCTCAACGCCTATTGCCTGTTGTCCAAACCTCAGGAGGAGGTTCCAACAGCAAAGAGAAGAGGAGGCCAAAGATCAACAGCAACCACAACCTGCCGAGAGCACCGACATACTGTCCAAAAATAACATGCATTTTCATGCACCGATTAGCTTTCTTTCATGCTTCTATTTCCATTGTTTCAAGTTTCGTAGTTAGAACCTTAACTTTATGAATAATAGATATTGTTTTATTTCGGTTTTATGCTTGATTTTTTCTACGATAATTCTCTCATCCATCAAAACTTTCATTTGAAAGGTGGTATCGAGTCGACGGATTATTGAACCCGAACTCTATACGGATCACAAAACAAGTGATACATAATGGTCCAAGCATGGGCCAGTACACGGACCACCCCAGTTTCGGGTAGCTAGATCCAGTTCACTAAAAATAATTAAAAAAATTAAAAAAAAAGCGATGGGGCCCGTCCAACTCGACATTAAAAAATTCCTAAAATAGTTCTTGCGTTCAACGTTGCTACCATCGTCATTGTTGCTGCTTTGCTATTTCCACTATGTTCCTTCTTCTTCCCAGGTACACTCCCTCATCTTCTCCATCGCTTCTTCCTTTTTCTTCTTCCTCCACTGCTTTCTTTTCTTTTTTCCTTCCTCCTTTGTTTCTCCATCGCCCCCTCTTCTCTCTCATTTTCCTCCTTTCCAAAACATCGATACATACCGGTGTACCGACACATGGTACACCGGTACATATCATTGTACTGACACATGGTACATCAGTACTGACCAGTATGTACTGGTCTAACAAATCACTGAAACGGATCCGGTACCCGAAACAGTGATCCTTGAGTTTAACACCAAAGAAGGCAGAAGAAAGCACAGAGATAATAGCATTAACCATCAAACAGGTTTTGGCTATTCATAAATCATTGAGAAATAGCATATTATTGCCTAAACAAACTGCATTTTGATGACAGGTACCCGAAACAGTGATCCTTGAGTTTAACACCAAAGAAGGCAGAAGAAAGCACAGAGATAATAGCATTAACCATCAAACAGGTTTTGGCTATTCATAAATCATTGAGAAATAGCATATTATTGCCTAAACAAACTGCATTTTGATGACATTCCACATTCACATTCATCTTAGTGTGGCATACCCATCCAGTTGCCATGACAGGATCAGAATACTTGGACACCCAGCGGACCATGACAGTTCCTATTGCCATACTTTGAGCTGCAAGAAGCATCCACCATTCTCCACTGCCCCATATTGTTGAATTGCTTCCCTCAAATGAAAGTGCTGGAACCTGTATGATAGACATCACTAATTGCTTAAATTCAAAGGAACAGTTAATTGCACTGATGAACCATGATGTGAGCAATGTCCTTTAGACTTTCCTACTAGAGAAGTCTTAATTAAGATCAGCTGAAGAGAATGAATCACTAGAAAGAAAAAAAGAGAATACAGATTAACGTAAGTATAGCAATAATTAGGTAATGTTTCTCTAAAGCAGGTTATAATGAAGCTCGGGAAACAACAATAAGCCACTAGAACAAAAGAATACATAAAAATAGAAAATTAACATTTAAATATCGTGTTTACAATTAACTAATGTCTACTAACATTACATGGTCTAAATAACCATAGATATTATTCAGCCAAGAAACTGGAAGTTCACCTCTAGATAATTATCAGCATAATCAACTACACTACAAGAAGACCGTATCGATACAACCAGCTTTAACATAAACACAAATGCTAGCAAAGACTTTAAAATGGATAAAGAGACTGTCCCTTATTTTGATTTAAAAAAGAATACAAAAGCATTTACAGGAATGTTCAAGGCTCTAATTGAAAGTTCCACACAGTTCCAAGTTAAAATGATAGAAGAAAATCAGTCAGGTCCATGTCAATTCAATTTGAACCCAGTACCAAAAGACTATTTATGATAATAAGCTTTGTTTGAATAAGGGAAAGGCAGATGAAATCTATTGAAATCAAATTTTGTCCTCCCATAATACTGCTGGACAAAGCTGAATTAACTTCCAAAAATATGTTCCAATAAGTCAATTAATGGCTTCAATCGAGCATTTAAGGCAAATTCTCAAAAACCATAGAAAATTTATCCAACTATTATAATTTAACCTCCAGGAGAAGAAGTCCAATAACACCAAGTACGAGCCCTGCAACTCCAATGGCACCAATTGATTCTCCAAATAAGATTGCAGCAAGTATGGCAACTGTTAAAGGTTGTGAATCGATTATAACCTGCAATTTATTTTAAAAGCTGAAGTCAACAGCCAAGATGAAAACAAAAGCAAAAAAAGCATCGAATTACATTTTTAATTTATGTACAATTCTTCATTCTAAACAATTACATTTTACATATTTGCTAGATATAACCAAAAATAGTTTCCAAGTATCATTTTTGAAGAAGCATACTCTTAATTTACATGATTACCATTTACATGGAACACATGAGACAACTTAATAGAAGCTAACAGTCTTCTACCTTCTTCTTCTATAGAGAGAAAGAGGAAAAATGGAAGATTTATAATTATTCCCAGTTTAGAGATGGCAGCCACTTTGATCAACACCAACCTCAAAAGTCAAACTCAAATCTAAAGTGCTACATACATTAAAATGCTTTTGTTGTAGATTCAGAATGCAAAACCTAGAGATCAGAGAGTGAAAGAAGAGTTGACAAGCACTAATAGCATATGCAGCTATATTTTACTAAAATTTGTGATTTCTAACATTTATAACTTTCTTCTAGAAAATTAATACAAATCATAGCAAAATATCAAGCAACAGTACAAGAAACGAAGGCTCAGAGAACCCCTAAATCACAATGATACAAGTATTCCAATCTAACTATGCGCAAACACACAAAGATAACTAAGTGGTAAAATCAATTTCCAATGAAGACGACAAGAGGAGAATTGATGAACCAAAACCCATAGTGAAGTGGAAAAGAGATGGCCAAAGATATTAGTCATACACTGCCCAATCCAGCGGCTGTCTTTTGCAATCCTTCGGCAAGAAATCCCTGCCACCACATGGAAAAGGAGATTAGAAAATAACAACAACAAGACACACTCAGGCAGGCTAACAAATCGAATGTTGCTAAAGCTTAAGTCTTTTTTATTTTCTTGTTAATCTTTTCATAAACCAGCAATGACGAGTCCGCGCACCTGAAAGCACGCAGCATCCACAACCCCAAACAAGAAGATGGACAGCCACGCCAGAGAACCCGCCGGCTGCTTCTTTCCCCTGGCCGCGGCAAAACCAATCAAGACCGCCCCAGCGGGGATCAGCCGGAACGCAGAGACGAAGAAAGGCCCCGTCTTGGGAATCACCCCCTTCATGGCCACCATGGCCGTGCCCCAGAAGAAGAAGGGTGACACCAGAAGCGCCCAATCCAAAGCCTTCCCGACCAACCCGGCGACGGGATCCCCCTCGTCACCGCCTCGGGCGATCTCGAAGCTCAACGGGGGGTTCTTGGGCGGGGGCAGCAGCTGATCACCCTCATCGGCGGCGTCCACCGCGTAGCACTCAACGTCAGCGCCGGTGCCGACGCAGTCGACGGCGGGGGGGTAATCCACATCGGGGCGGGGCGGCATGGGGCTCTCCCTGGTGCTGCAGCGGGCGAGGGTTCTCGGGGTAGGAGTCCTAACCCTAACCCTGAGCTTGAGATGGGAGGAGGAAGAGGAGAAGGCCACATTGGGGGTTGGTGGGGAGGACAGAAGACCGAGATGGGGATGGAGAAGGAAGCACGCGGCCGCTGACATCGCACAGGAGATGTTTAATTTATTGCATGCGTGATTTTGAAACGAGATTTGAATTAGTTGTTGTTTGCGAACGGGGAATCGGTCGTCTCGAGATGAGATGGATGATTAGGAAGCAGATGGAGAAGAATGGCTTCGAGTCGACTTCGCAGGGAATAATTGCATAGGGAGGCAGTGTTTTTACTGGGTCGGTGGGAGGAGAGACTACAGATGTCACGCTGATGGTGGTTATCCGTTCGAGTTCGAGTGGTGTAAGGCGCGTGTTAGTTCCTCATTAATAGATAATAATAAAAAGAAACATAGCTAACGTATCACAGGTTGAGATGGCCGAGTTGGTCTAAGGCGCCAGATTAAGGTTCTGGTCCGAAAGGGCGTGGGTTCAAATCCCACTCTCAACATAATTTTTCTTTTATCGATTTTTGTGGGCGTGGGTTCGAAGCCCTCTCACTCTCATTTCCTTGGTTTTTAAAATGACAACAAGGTCGATTTTTGTGATACTTAAAATGACAACAATGAATTTTTTTTTTGATTTTAAAATTGACAATAATATAAAAAAATTCTTAAATGACAAAACCCAGTTAGAGATGATCAAATCAGCTTATCATTTTTCTTTTTTTAAAAAAAAATATAATTATATATTAATTCCAAAGCCTCTTATGAATTGAATGCCGACATTCTGAATTAAAAAAAAAATTAAAATGACAGTAATGCGAAAATCCTTAAGTTTTTTTAAATAACAAATCCAATTAAACCTTATCAAATCGACTTATTATTTTTAAAAAAATATATAATTATATATTATTTCAGAAACCTGTTGTAAATTATCTTATGTTCATCTGAGTATAAAATGATACTAAACTCTGGATGTGAACAAATCTCATGTTCCTTGCAGACCTACACGATTAAAAGATACACTAAATTCTAACACAATATGGTACATTATCACTACTACACCGACCGGACCAAACGGAAATCACACATCTGCGAGCAGCAAATTCTCTTCTCTAATCCCAAAAGATGAATCTTTGCTTCGTAGAGCTGCTATGTGGTCGCAGCAGCAGCAGCAGCAGCAGCAGAAACTGGAAGCGAGCAAGACCGGCTACCAGTCTTTGCGCCGGCGCCGGCTGGGTGAAGCAGAGTACGGCGGTAACAGTCTCTCTTCTTCTCACTCGACCCGCCCCAAGGCCTTCTAACTCGGGTTTCAGATTCTTGTGGCTGCTGCCACTGGTACAGACCGCCGTAGCTTGACGAGCTCAGTCTGGCTTCCTGCTCCACCTCGTCGCCGTTGTTCGATCTCGAAGTCCAGCATTGGTCGGTGGAATCGACGGAATTAGGCTCCCACGGGGAAGCCCAGGGCTGACCGACGACGCTGTTGCTCCCTGCAGATTCCTGAGGCTCTACATCACCACCACCCAAATCCGTCATTGTAACGTATCTATGGAGGCTTGGCTCCAAAAGATCGTCCTTTGCGACTATCTCCGTCTCCACGAACGGCTGTTCCGTTGCCAAACCTCTCCGTCCGTGCCGCCCGTCGAGCGAGCCGTTGTTGTGGCTGAATCTGTCTCCGGCGTAGCTCCTGTTCTCGGAAGAGCCGGAGTTGAGATCGGCCACGGCTTCAACGATGGAGAAGGCCTTGGAGACGCAAGCGGGGAGGGAGAAGGCTGCGTCGGGATGCTGGTTCTGGATGTCCTCGAGAAGCAAGGAAGCGTAGGTATTTGGATCGAGCAAGGCTTCTTGGTTCAGTCCGAGAGCATGGTCGAGGTCTCTGGATGATCTCCTGGAGGATCTGGTTCTTGGAATGGTCCTCGGATTCTGGACCTCCACCTTGGCTGGTGCTTTCTCCGTCTCTTCTTCTGCTGCTGCTGCATCTCTCCCTCTGCAGCCCATGAGCTGCTCGCGGACGCAGTCGGTTACCGGATTGCTGCTCTTGACCGCGTTTGCTAGCGCTGTCGCAGCTCCATTCTTCTGAAAACCTTTGCTCACTTGAGCACCATTTTCGCTTAATTTCTGCAACAGATCAAGCCGAGATTATGACTTGCAGGGTTCTGCTGCATCAAGATCCAAGAATAACGAAGAAGAAAGCACAAAATTGGCTGCATGTTGCTCACCTGGGTTCGAGGTTGGCTCAGCTTCTGCATCCCTTCCTCCCCTCCTCTTATCTTCTTGTTGACGTTTTGGTTGGTTCTATTGAGGATGTTCTCATCGACTTCCTTCATTGGACTCCTTCGGTAAGGCGACTGCTCAGCCTTCCTAGATGAGCTCCGGCTGAGGGACTGCGGCTGGTTTGGTGGTGGAGCGCGGTAGGAAGCATTCTCATTGGAGATCCGAGTAGTACTCGCCGGCGATCGCGGCTGAGGTGAAGCGCTCCTCACGGCTCCTGTCTCGCGGCCTCTCTTGTTAGGGGCAGCAGGGGAGACTCCCCTCCCCTTATCTCGCGCCGGGACAGCCACCATCTTCGCTGGCTGCCTCGATCTCTCGCTGGTGGCGACAGGCGAAGCCGGGACTTCCGTGCGCCTCCCGGGCGACCGGCTCACCCTCCGTCCTCCGCCCCCGCCGCCTCCCCTCTCCCTGCTCCCGGACCGCTCCCTGCCGGGAGTTCTCCGGTGAGGGGAGGGCCTCGACACGGGCTTCTCCCCACACTCCTCCCCCTCCTCCTCCTCCGCCTTCTTCTCACTGTCAAAATCATAGCTTCGCTTCGAGCCCGAGTACTTCCTGTGGCCACCCCCGTTCCCGTTCGAGGCATTCCCCGACGAACAGCGGCTGAGGCGACCGCACTGGATCAGAATAGCGTCCAATTCCTCCTTGGTGCAGCTCGAGCTCCCGACGACTGCAGTCGGCCTGAATTCCTCCACCACCGGCACCACCAAGACCGGGTCGGCGCCACAAGTCTCGACTTTTCTGTCGACCTTCTTCGTCGGCGTCTCGCCTTTCTTATCCACCTTCTCATCGGCCGCAGCAGATTCAGCGGCACTCTTCCTCGCGTTCTGGATGATGACAACCGCTTGTTTCTGCACAGCGGCCGATTCTACCGCTGCTCCAGACGGCTTTTCCGCTTTCTTCTCATTTGGGATTGCTTTGGATGCATGACTATTGCGAGAAGACGCCTTCTTCTTGCTGAAACAAAGACCCATTTGGGTTCCCAGAGAGAGAGAGAGAGAGAGAAGAAAGAGGAGGAGCAACTGCTGCTGTTTGCTGCTTGAAAGAAAGGGAGGAGATTTGAAATAGTGGAGAAAAAGGGAAGTATTTTAAGTATTGGGGTTGCTGCGTGGGGAAGGAAATGTAGCCGTTGCTAGTAACATTATGCGTATATAATTAATTACAAAGATTCTCATCATTCTCTTTCTTCTGTGTGGGATTTGAATGGCGTAATTCCAAACCTTGCAACGGCTACCTGCACAACGGAATCCCCATCTGCCATCTTCTGTCTCATTATTTTTACTGCTGTCACAATTATAGAATATATGTGATGTAATTAAATGTAAAAAAAATATCTTTGAGCACAAAGGTACATACCATGTCTTTGATTATGCCAGCAGATATTGGACAGGATTCATTCATTTTCCTTTGTGCATTATTCCTGGAGTAAATTTGGAACAAAGATGAACATTTATTGGTGCTCTACCTTCTCTAAATTGAACTTAATAAAGATGGATACAAGAAGGGTTGACAAAGGTGAATTGTAAACATATCTTTAGGACAAAGGTGAAAGGATAGTAAACATACCTTTACCTCAAAAGTAGAGTGGAAGGAACTATGAAGACCACCATCCTGGGAAAAGAAAAGAGAAGCACTTTTCAAGTGGGATTCAAACGATCCACTGAGTCTCACCTTTGCCCACTTTACATGTGAATATGAGCTACTGTGCA
>LVTN01000636.1:119490-142265 GCA_001649415.1 Musa itinerans | reverse complement strand
ATATATAATTATATATTATTTCAGAAACCTGTTGTAAATTATCTTATGTTCATCTGAGTATAAAATGATACTAAACTCTGGATGTGAACAAATCTCATGTTCCTTGCAGACCTACACGATTAAAAGATACACTAAATTCTAACACAATATGGTACATTATCACTACTACACCGACCGGACCAAACGGAAATCACACATCTGCGAGCAGCAAATTCTCTTCTCTAATCCCAAAAGATGAATCTTTGCTTCGTAGAGCTGCTATGTGGTCGCAGCAGCAGCAGCAGCAGCAGCAGAAACTGGAAGCGAGCAAGACCGGCTACCAGTCTTTGCGCCGGCGCCGGCTGGGTGAAGCAGAGTACGGCGGTAACAGTCTCTCTTCTTCTCACTCGACCCGCCCCAAGGCCTTCTACAGGTACACTCCCTCATCTTCTCCATCGCTTCTTCCTTTTTCTTCTTCCTCCACTGCTTTCTTTTCTTTTTTCCTTCCTCCTTTGTTTCTCCATCGCCCCCTCTTCTCTCTCATTTTCCTCCTTTCCAAAACATCGATACATACCGGTGTACCGACACATGGTACACCGGTACATATCATTGTACTGACACATGGTACATCAGTACTGACCAGTATGTACTGGTCTAACAAATCACTGAAACGGATCCGGTACCCGAAACAGTGATCCTTGAGTTTAACACCAAAGAAGGCAGAAGAAAGCACAGAGATAATAGGGGCTCTCCCTGGTGCTGCAGCGGGCGAGGGTTCTCGGGGTAGGAGTCCTAACCCTAACCCTGAGCTTGAGATGGGAGGAGGAAGAGGAGAAGGCCACATTGGGGGTTGGTGGGGAGGACAGAAGACCGAGATGGGGATGGAGAAGGAAGCACGCGGCCGCTGACATCGCACAGGAGATGTTTAATTTATTGCATGCGTGATTTTGAAACGAGATTTGAATTAGTTGTTGTTTGCGAACGGGGAATCGGTCGTCTCGAGATGAGATGGATGATTAGGAAGCAGATGGAGAAGAATGGCTTCGAGTCGACTTCGCAGGGAATAATTGCATAGGGAGGCAGTGTTTTTACTGGGTCGGTGGGAGGAGAGACTACAGATGTCACGCTGATGGTGGTTATCCGTTCGAGTTCGAGTGGTGTAAGGCGCGTGTTAGTTCCTCATTAATAGATAATAATAAAAAGAAACATAGCTAACGTATCACAGGTTGAGATGGCCGAGTTGGTCTAAGGCGCCAGATTAAGGTTCTGGTCCGAAAGGGCGTGGGTTCAAATCCCACTCTCAACATAATTTTTCTTTTATCGATTTTTGTGGGCGTGGGTTCGAAGCCCTCTCACTCTCATTTCCTTGGTTTTTAAAATGACAACAAGGTCGATTTTTGTGATACTTAAAATGACAACAATGAATTTTTTTTTTTGATTTTAAAATTGACAATAATATAAAAAAATTCTTAAATGACAAAACCCAGTTAGAGATGATCAAATCAGCTTATCATTTTTCTTTTTTTAAAAAAAAATATAATTATATATTAATTCCAAAGCCTCTTATGAATTGAATGCCGACATTCTGAATTAAAAAAAAAATTAAAATGACAGTAATGCGAAAATCCTTAAGTTTTTTTAAATAACAAATCCAATTAAACCTTATCAAATCGACTTATTATTTTTAAAAAAATATATAATTATATATTATTTCAGAAACCTGTTGTAAATTATCTTATGTTCATCTGAGTATAAAATGATACTAAACTCTGGATGTGAACAAATCTCATGTTCCTTGCAGACCTACACGATTAAAAGATACACTAAATTCTAACACAATATGGTACATTATCACTACTACACCGACCGGACCAAACGGAAATCACACATCTGCGAGCAGCAAATTCTCTTCTCTAATCCCAAAAGATGAATCTTTGCTTCGTAGAGCTGCTATGTGGTCGCAGCAGCAGCAGCAGCAGCAGCAGAAACTGGAAGCGAGCAAGACCGGCTACCAGTCTTTGCGCCGGCGCCGGCTGGGTGAAGCAGAGTACGGCGGTAACAGTCTCTCTTCTTCTCACTCGACCCGCCCCAAGGCCTTCTAACTCGGGTTTCAGATTCTTGTGGCTGCTGCCACTGGTACAGACCGCCGTAGCTTGACGAGCTCAGTCTGGCTTCCTGCTCCACCTCGTCGCCGTTGTTCGATCTCGAAGTCCAGCATTGGTCGGTGGAATCGACGGAATTAGGCTCCCACGGGGAAGCCCAGGGCTGACCGACGACGCTGTTGCTCCCTGCAGATTCCTGAGGCTCTACATCACCACCACCCAAATCCGTCATTGTAACGTATCTATGGAGGCTTGGCTCCAAAAGATCGTCCTTTGCGACTATCTCCGTCTCCACGAACGGCTGTTCCGTTGCCAAACCTCTCCGTCCGTGCCGCCCGTCGAGCGAGCCGTTGTTGTGGCTGAATCTGTCTCCGGCGTAGCTCCTGTTCTCGGAAGAGCCGGAGTTGAGATCGGCCACGGCTTCAACGATGGAGAAGGCCTTGGAGACGCAAGCGGGGAGGGAGAAGGCTGCGTCGGGATGCTGGTTCTGGATGTCCTCGAGAAGCAAGGAAGCGTAGGTATTTGGATCGAGCAAGGCTTCTTGGTTCAGTCCGAGAGCATGGTCGAGGTCTCTGGATGATCTCCTGGAGGATCTGGTTCTTGGAATGGTCCTCGGATTCTGGACCTCCACCTTGGCTGGTGCTTTCTCCGTCTCTTCTTCTGCTGCTGCTGCATCTCTCCCTCTGCAGCCCATGAGCTGCTCGCGGACGCAGTCGGTTACCGGATTGCTGCTCTTGACCGCGTTTGCTAGCGCTGTCGCAGCTCCATTCTTCTGAAAACCTTTGCTCACTTGAGCACCATTTTCGCTTAATTTCTGCAACAGATCAAGCCGAGATTATGACTTGCAGGGTTCTGCTGCATCAAGATCCAAGAATAACGAAGAAGAAAGCACAAAATTGGCTGCATGTTGCTCACCTGGGTTCGAGGTTGGCTCAGCTTCTGCATCCCTTCCTCCCCTCCTCTTATCTTCTTGTTGACGTTTTGGTTGGTTCTATTGAGGATGTTCTCATCGACTTCCTTCATTGGACTCCTTCGGTAAGGCGACTGCTCAGCCTTCCTAGATGAGCTCCGGCTGAGGGACTGCGGCTGGTTTGGTGGTGGAGCGCGGTAGGAAGCATTCTCATTGGAGATCCGAGTAGTACTCGCCGGCGATCGCGGCTGAGGTGAAGCGCTCCTCACGGCTCCTGTCTCGCGGCCTCTCTTGTTAGGGGCAGCAGGGGAGACTCCCCTCCCCTTATCTCGCGCCGGGACAGCCACCATCTTCGCTGGCTGCCTCGATCTCTCGCTGGTGGCGACAGGCGAAGCCGGGACTTCCGTGCGCCTCCCGGGCGACCGGCTCACCCTCCGTCCTCCGCCCCCGCCGCCTCCCCTCTCCCTGCTCCCGGACCGCTCCCTGCCGGGAGTTCTCCGGTGAGGGGAGGGCCTCGACACGGGCTTCTCCCCACACTCCTCCCCCTCCTCCTCCTCCGCCTTCTTCTCACTGTCAAAATCATAGCTTCGCTTCGAGCCCGAGTACTTCCTGTGGCCACCCCCGTTCCCGTTCGAGGCATTCCCCGACGAACAGCGGCTGAGGCGACCGCACTGGATCAGAATAGCGTCCAATTCCTCCTTGGTGCAGCTCGAGCTCCCGACGACTGCAGTCGGCCTGAATTCCTCCACCACCGGCACCACCAAGACCGGGTCGGCGCCACAAGTCTCGACTTTTCTGTCGACCTTCTTCGTCGGCGTCTCGCCTTTCTTATCCACCTTCTCATCGGCCGCAGCAGATTCAGCGGCACTCTTCCTCGCGTTCTGGATGATGACAACCGCTTGTTTCTGCACAGCGGCCGATTCTACCGCTGCTCCAGACGGCTTTTCCGCTTTCTTCTCATTTGGGATTGCTTTGGATGCATGACTATTGCGAGAAGACGCCTTCTTCTTGCTGAAACAAAGACCCATTTGGGTTCCCAGAGAGAGAGAGAGAGAGAGAAGAAAGAGGAGGAGCAACTGCTGCTGTTTGCTGCTTGAAAGAAAGGGAGGAGATTTGAAATAGTGGAGAAAAAGGGAAGTATTTTAAGTATTGGGGTTGCTGCGTGGGGAAGGAAATGTAGCCGTTGCTAGTAACATTATGCGTATATAATTAATTACAAAGATTCTCATCATTCTCTTTCTTCTGTGTGGGATTTGAATGGCGTAATTCCAAACCTTGCAACGGCTACCTGCACAACGGAATCCCCATCTGCCATCTTCTGTCTCATTATTTTTACTGCTGTCACAATTATAGAATATATGTGATGTAATTAAATGTAAAAAAAATATCTTTGAGCACAAAGGTACATACCATGTCTTTGATTATGCCAGCAGATATTGGACAGGATTCATTCATTTTCCTTTGTGCATTATTCCTGGAGTAAATTTGGAACAAAGATGAACATTTATTGGTGCTCTACCTTCTCTAAATTGAACTTAATAAAGATGGATACAAGAAGGGTTGACAAAGGTGAATTGTAAACATATCTTTAGGACAAAGGTGAAAGGATAGTAAACATACCTTTACCTCAAAAGTAGAGTGGAAGGAACTATGAAGACCACCATCCTGGGAAAAGAAAAGAGAAGCACTTTTCAAGTGGGATTCAAACGATCCACTGAGTCTCACCTTTGCCCACTTTACATGTGAATATGAGCTACTGTGCAGATCGATCATCACTTGGGTATATTATTACCTGCAAATGCACAGTATAAAGATGTAGATCCAGACATGTTACTTCCAGTTACTGAGTATGAGGACAGCAGATGAACAAAATAAGTTTCTTTGTGTTAGTTTCTGAGATGCACCAAAACTATTGCTTCCACAAATCCAACCAAAATAACATAAAACTCCTGAACAGTAATATGTCTTGAAGAAGACAACATTAGACTATGCAATAATGCATACTTGTACCAAGACACAATCCTATGCTGCTGCTCCAAGTGATGAGTTCAACTGATCAACTTATCTTGAATTCCTTGGTAGAAACCAATGGAGCACTGATCAGCCTATCAAATACTCTCAGGATACGGCGGCATCCCCATGCAATTAATTACATAACCTAGCTAACAACAGATACTCAAAACTCCAAGCTAGCAGACCAAATTAACATGATTGATATCACCATCATTCATCTTTTGACCTTAATCTAGTAAATCACAAACATATACCCATATTAGAAAAACAAGCAGTAAGAACTTCCCTATAGACTTTCTGTAAATAAGCAAATACAAAGCAATACAATATTCTTGTTACTTGTAAATAGAGATTGTGAGGTGCAGATCAGTGTAGTAGGGCATAGGGGCACCAAGTCATGGCATGAATGAACATCTGCCAATTTTGTTAGGGCATGAATGAACATCTCAAATACAACAACAAGAATCAGTATGTATTAATCTACAAGAAATTTTAGTATCTTAATCTAAAATGAGAAGAAAAAAAATGATAGGAAAAAGTGAACAATAATTTAGAGAAATTGGATCTTCAAGCCTCTAGATTCAGCACAGCAAAGAAAAAACTGGATATGTCTCACTAGCAAGCACTAAATTAAAAACAGTCATATAAATATTAAGAACCAAGAAGTTAACAAGAAAAGAGAATGGAGAAGAAAAATAAAGTATACAAACAATGTAGCACCAGTATAGGCAACCCAATGTTGATTTATTCCAAGAAACATTTTGTAAAGAACAAAATACATGAACAAAAAGGTTACATCACCATTTATCACCACAAGCAAACACAAGGTGAGTTGGTTATCAAATCAACACACATAATACAGAAACGCTTCTGTTTGATGCAATTTCTAAGTTAAGATTCCTGACAATACCATGATGAAACAGGAGCAAGAGATATCCCAAGGACATTTTGCATAATGTAATAGTGAATTCCTCTTTTTCCAAACAGCCTAACATAATTCTTCAAGCAACATTTCAGTAAGAATAAAAAGGGATCAGTACATAGGAAACAATGAAACAGTAACCAGGTGTGTATGAAAAGAATAATTGATATGAAATCTGATGCATTCTGATTTAAAAAAAAAAAATCTTTAGGTTTAGTTGTACCTAGATCCAGTTAATTGGATTATGTATTGGTTTCAACTTTCAAGTGAGTTCTAGTTGGGCCTCCTTGAATCAAGCTGTGGTTAGTCATTGTGGGGTCTAATTACTCTTTTATATGGAATCCTCCATTTAGCTAGTTGAGTATCCTGTTTCTCATTTAATTTGGGTCCCGAAAGGAATTGCCTATTACAGAATCACAAAAGTGTCATTTAAGCAGATTCAAACGGCCACAATGTTGTATAAAGACTGCTCTTTGGCCTCCTGTTCTCATCTTAAAATACCTCAAACAGACAAATATTCCTGAATAAGATAAAACTTGCTTCTAAATCTAAAATGGAAGCTGATCACTCTCTGTGGAAAGAGTCTTGAATGGACTAATTTTCAGAAAAAAGACCTTTCAGATCATTTAAGGCAGAAACAAAAAGGCAGCACCCTGAATTGGATTGACCGACAGAAAGGACCACATGCTTGCAGGATGCTCTCAACTAAAGAAAATAAGGTTTCTTTGTTCTTGGGAGGCCTTATATGCATCCCTTCTTCTTTTGAGTTTCTTCCTGCTTCTGCCTCAACAAGCCCGATAACCATTCATACTTCTCATATTTCCTCTCCAATCTACTATAAAAGGCCTATTTGTTATCTCTTAATGTTATCATCATGCTGCTGCCCAGCCCAGATAATGGGAGCAGTAGTGCGGAACAAGTGGTTAGTGCATACAAGACAGTTTACTTGAATAACTGACAAGCAAGCTATCTTCCTTTTCTTGAATATATCCATATGGAAGCTCTCTTAGACCTCTTCCTCAGATATTCCAATCGTAAAAAGCAAATTCAATGATTGGTGATTGCAATCATGCTTCAATATGAGCCGTTTAGATTTACCATAGTTCATTCTTTGACTCATTTTAAACTCAAATCCTTGCCACATCTAGAGTCAGAATACAATGTGAAAAATATCTAATATCGTGGTGATATATGCTCATTTAAATCAGTTATATTACTCTATGAAGATCATGATAAAGTACATTTAGTCAATAAGAGTCATAAGAAAAGGCACGTCACAAAGATTTGTCAAACTTTACCTTATCTCAGTTTTCACCCTGCCTGCAACTATCTATTTAGATGCAAGGTCTATACTTTTCTTACCTGTTCTCATTCACTGATAGAGCCACAAAATAAGATACTTAGTCTGAAGTACGTTCTTTCGGACAAAACCTCACAATTAACAACCTAAGAGGAAAATGGAGATTGGAATCCAGAGAAATGGAAGGACACATCACTAAGACAGCTCAATCTTGCAAATTAACCGACCAGACCAAATTTTGTGAATTTCCATGTAGAGTGGTGAAAGAAAAACTTACACTTTTATCGATGTCGAGAGAACAATGTCAAAGTCTATGCAAGTTACAGGATGGCATCACAATTAAACAAGGATAAGTCCAGTCCAAAAATCTTCAAGAAAATAACATCTCACAGTGTCAGTATATAACAAAACATAATGAGCAGAGAAAAATGCAATCTGATTATCTTAACAGAATATGTAAATAATTTGTAACAAGCTAACAAATGATTTATACACAAAAGAAGCAGGAGTGTTTTTATGTCTTTCGTTAAAAGAAAACAGACAACTTGCTGGAGAGAGAACTCGATGGAGATAGTTGCGCTATCGAATTCCAACTATATTATAGGAGAACTTCACGATCCAATATCACAATGAGAGAACAATATCTCCATTGCCTTGACCCTTTAAGTAAGGGTGTTGAGGTTCTTGATGCACTTCCAAGCATTATTTACAGAACCTACGGTTTTAAGAATCTATCGAGACCAAATGAGTAATTTGAATGCAAATACCTTTCTAGAACTATAATTATACCAAGTGAAATAGTCCGGTTATAGGACAACCCCAATTATGTGCATCCAATGGATCACAAACAACAGTTATCATTATTCATAATCTCAGCTGAAACAGAGAGAGGATATGCAAGCAGGAACTTACTCCCATGGCATCCTCAAAGTCCCCCGTTCTACTTTTCCTCGTCCAAAATATTAATTTATAGTCCACATATTTTATGATATCAAGAGAAAACTAGAGAAAGAGCATTTGCCAATCCAATCTCGCTTGCCCAATTCTGAAATCTCCCATCTTTACATCGGATTGCACATCACCAGCTCAATCCGAGGACAAATACTCGAACTCATCCTCCTTGAGATGGGCGAAGAACTTGACAGGGCGGACCTGGCCTTCCACGTTGATCTCGAACTCGACCTTGAACGGGAGATTGGCGGAGATCCTCTTCCCTTTACAAACCCCAACATACTGCTTGATTACCCCTTCCAAACCGTCCAGATCCAGGTCGGGCGCCTTCATCACGTGGTAAACCTTCAGGGGCACCCTAACCCGGACCCTTTTCCCAACCATAGCCGCCGCCAGCAGCTCCTCCTCTTCTACACCCGAGGAGAGGTTGGAAGAGAGGGCGACCTGGCACGAGACAAGCCGCCTGGAGGCCAAGGCACGCACGGCGAGGACCACCGCGGGCCCGGAGGCGGCGCTAGCTGGTAGAGGACGAGGAGAGGTCGGGGCAGCGGAGGGAGGGGAACGACATAAGAGGAAAGAGGCGAGGGCGGCGGCGGATGCGGTGGAGATGGCGGTGGCCGGTGTCGGCATTCCTCAGGCTCCGGCCTCAAAGGATCGAACTTCTCTTTGGGGCTTTTCGTCGAACAGTTAACAGGCAACCAAGTGGCGCGGTAGGTAAGGCGGGGACGCGATGGAAGGCGCATGCACGGGGAAGTTATCTTGCTTGCCGGTTTGGATATGCGAATGTGACGTTTGGAAGCCAAAGGATAAGACTGGGAGCTCTCTTAAGGATGGAAAGGGAATTACTAAATTTGGTGCTCCAGAAACTTGGTCAAGTATTATGGTGGGGTGAAGCAATTTTGGCAAACATGTGGTGGACATGTCAAGTCCCACAAAGATTTCTATAGATATTTTTCGACATTATTCGAAGTCAATAAACCAAGTATTTAGAATGCATACATGGCTGCAGATTAATACAAATTGACACGAACAGTAGTACCTCAAGAAAGATCCAAAGATCTGCCATATAGAATTAATGCCCAAAACAAAATAACAGATATGGCAGGTCATAGGGATCACAAAATAAAACAGAACTTAGTAACATGCAATACACAGGAAAAAATCATAACCAGACATCATCTACCTCAATTTCTAGATACACTGCTGTGATATCACAAAAAAGAATAACATGGTAAAATTAGGATACCCTTGATATCTATCATCTCTTAAAATTATAATCTGAAGAGGTGAGAACAAGAGGATACATTCTTCAAATCCTCATGGTCTGTGATTGAAAACTTGCTGAGGAGATAGGGAGATACATCCAGTTCTTATCCATATCCATTCAAAATGGACATAATAATAATTGCAGGATTAGTATTTATTGAATATTCATAACGATTATAAATGGACAAAAAATATAATTGCTCCCGAACACAAATAAATAGCTCATCAAGTGGTACATTGTTCGATAATGTACAAGTTACTTAACAAACCAAATGAAGGTTGGCTACCAAAATCTTCTAATGCCGGCATCTCTGGGCGTGCGCATTGTCTGGAAGAGATCCTATTCATGCTCAAGTACACGGGTCACAATACCAACAGCAATTGTAGTTCCTGAAGACCGTAGGAATACCCTTCCAAGGGCTCGACATTTCAAGAACTCCTCCACACATACTGCTCCATTCAATTTGACCTAAAAAGAGTACACATTAATTTGAACAGCTCAGTCATCAGACGTAAAAGAAAAATGTAGTACATTAAAAGATGTTTCGTAACCAACAATAATAACCCAAATCTCCCATGAGTTTAGTGACAAAATTAGCAGATAGGCAGAGCATGATTTTACCTCTATGATAGCTCTTTGTTTTGCTTTGAGGACGCGTGGTGTGGTTTTAGAGACGTTTCCAGTCTTCTGGTCCAGCAGTGCTACCATCTTCACCACTCTTCCAGCCTCTTTTGCATGATGTATATGAAATTCAACCTATATTTTCTCCTTTTCTTAAGAAGTGAAGCTAATTTATACATTTAACAAATTAAATGTAGATTTCCATGCCAAACCTGGGATCCAGTTAGAATTGGTGTCGTAATGTCCAAGACAAGGATCCTTAGCTCCAAATATGTAGCCACAGGCACTGCATAATCAGGGTGACAGAGCACCCCACCAGGCATAACATGACCGGACTGGATGCCTTGTAAGGTAACAGCTACATGGTCACCAGCTCTTGCCAAATTGCAGTTGATCGAGTCTCGCTCGATGGACCGTACCGTAGCTAATTCACCAAGTGGCATAACTAAAACCTGCAATAAGCCCAGCTCCCTACCATCAAAGACTACTCCTAAATACAAAAAGTAAATGTATACTTGATTAATATCACAATCATGATGGCACAAGCAATGCCAGCCATGACCAGATAAACAGTGAGATGCATCAAGTAGATTTAATCCAATCAACAACCTCAAAAGAACATGCCTGCTTGAATGAAAACATACAAAACCTAGTCTAGAAGTTCTCCTAAGCAGTGCCACTCAAATGAAAAAGAACATTGACAAAGTCAAAAAGCAAATATGTTATCATATTTATAGTTCCAAGATAAATAAGGTTCAAATTTTCTGGTATAGGGGCACCCAATTTTTGGCATGAATTTCAAGCATCCAAGTATCCCATGCTACAATGTAGACAAAGGCATTGCGGAAACTTGACTTAGGATATAGCCAAACAATCCATATCACACTTAAAGAATTAAAAAAGCATGTAAGCACAAAGCTGTGTGACAATTTAGCATACAGTACTTATGGTAACTTTCCCTTAAAAAAAGGGTACAGCTGTCAGTTCCTAAAGCTTAAAATAGCAAATAGAAATAGCTACTTCTGTAGACCACAGCTGATACAGGAATCTAATTACTATCTAGTGTAACAACTTAAGTTAATCTATGTAATTTTATTTTCATATTCAGATCAGTTCCCCTCCAAGAGCGAACATCAGCATAACAAGATGAAAACACAACATATGAAAAGTATGCATAGAGATATTCATCCTCAGAGCCTCCCGCCAATTTCCCAACACAAACCGATGGTGACATCGATGAAGTGGAATGTTCTTTCTCCAACTTTGTCCAACATTGGTCTCAAGAAATTAGTCTAAGTGGATGAGTATCTAGACTGCCACTTAATGCCTGATTTTGTTGGATTACCTTTAGAACTCTTTTTTAGATTGGAAGAGAAGGAAGAGAAGTGGCAGCAATGCATCAGCAGGCAGAGACTCAACAAGAAGAGGAGTTTTGAAGATGCAAGGTACGTAATAAAATTCATCTACATGTTCTTTTCTTGTTTCCTTTGTTTTTCACCTTATTCTTCTCAATTTATCCTAGCAGCCAGCTGTGTCAGTAGCCGGTATACTGTTTATACCTACATACCAGCAGCTGAAAAGCAGTACAATCAGTATGTCAGTTGAAGTCTTTGCATTAAACATCTATGTCCATTCTTATAACAAAATGACATGATGAGTAGTAAACTATTAGTCTATGGGAAACTGCACTTCACAAGTAAAATTCTAATAATGGTTCTCATTCCATTAATTTTACTTAAGCATTTCATATTAGTAGCATGGATGCAAGTCTTAATAAATTTTGATGATGAATAAGTTTAAAACAATACCTTTGAACCATTTCGAATAGCTCCAGTCTCCAACTTTCCACAGGCTGCAACCTGTCCCATTGATGTCTTGATGACATCACATATAGGAAGAATAAGTGGCTTTGAAAGATCCCTTAAAGGTGTCTCTAACGAATCTATTGCATCCAACAGACATAAACCATGATACCTGCAAAGTCCATTTTTTAATTACTGCAAATGCCAAACATCTGCGTATCCCATAGTAGAAAAAGCTTATATACACATAATGAAAAAGGCACATCACAAACCCCAACAAACAACAAAATGAAAAAGAACTGCTCTTACCAGGAAGATAAGCGAACATCAGAAGTGGCTGTAACCAAATTTTGGTTTTCCACAACACTAAGAGGAATCCAAATGATTGATGAATCCTTAAATCCACAGGAATGAAGGAATGAACCAAGTTTCGATTTTATAAAATCATATCTTTCCTTTGAGTATCCCACAGCATCCATCTTATTTATAGCGACAATGATTTGCTCAACACCAAAACTTCTGACAAGTTGAGCATGCTCCTTTGTCTGCCCAATACCATGACCGTCCATACCTGCCTCAAAGGAGCCAATGGATGCATCAACAACAAGAATAGCTGCATCAGCTTGTGTAGCACCTGAGATCATATTTGGCACAAAATCTTTGTGGCCAGGAGAGTCAAGTAAAACAACACGAAACTTCTTTGAGTCAAAATAGGCAACAGCAACTGTCATAGTTATGCCCCTTTCTCTCTCTTCAGAGCTTTCATCCATTGCCCATGCAAAAGCAAATGAACCTTTACCCTGCATGTATAATGCATTAGAAAACCTAATTGACCATGTAAATTACATCAATATGTATCAAAAATTTACCATCTAACCAGTTAAATGTCACTTCGCCTGTTTGTTGCTAATTTTTTAAACAAAAAAAAGCCAGCAGGCATGAAATATATATTTGACTAATCTAGAAGACCTTTCACAATTGCTCTACATGGTAAATGTACCTTTTCTTTAGCCTCTTTCTCATATTTGTGCATTTCTTTCTTCGATACTTTTCCCAAAAGATGTAGCAACCTCCCAGATAATGTTGATTTTCCAGAATCCACATGACCAACCTTGTAGATGTATTCAATAAATTCATAACTTAGAGTTTAGAATGGACATTGAACACAAAAATCAAAGAGACAAGTATTAGGCAAACCGGGTAGAAGATAGTTGGCTTACTATTGCAAGATTTAACTGCTTCAGAGTTCCTTGTTCTTTGTCCAGCAACATCCATTCCTCTGGTTTGTACTGAGGTTCTGAATTAACTTTGCTGCTATGAAAAGGATTTTTATCCAACTTCACCCGTGCAAGATTTCTGCTCAATGTTGTTGATGTATCCTCATTTTCCCTGGAAGAACTGCTCTGACTACTCTCGCTTTCATCGAGACAACTGGTATTTGATAGTTTAGCAGATGACACAAGTATTTTATTATCTGCTGGATATAAAACTTTAACCTCCTTTCCCTTTTTGGATTTCGCCCTGCTGGATGCTGGCTTTACTATGTCAACTAGAATAATAGTATTAAGGGAACAACAGAAGTCACTAGTACAGTTGGGAATAGAAGTACAACCAAGTGGTTTATTTTCTGATATATGTTAAAGCCAGCAATAAAAGGAATTCAAGATTAAATTACCAATGCAACATCAGATCAAAAATTCTAAATTGATATGCATGATCTGTAACCAAAGAAACCATACTGAACAGTCAAGGAAAAACTAGTCTTACCATATTACCTAAAGTATGGTCAAATGGAACCACAGTATCAAACTAAAATTTAAAAAATCAAAATAATTGCAGAGATCAGCCTCAAAAAGTATAAGAATTATCACGTACTAGTTTGTCAAGCATCATTAGACGTACGATGCAGGTTAATTCCACATGAAATAGTTTTAAAATACCAAGAATTTACCAAGAACCTAAGAAGCACAGTCATAGACACGGGATACAAACATGACATGGACACAGCGACAAGACATTTTTTTAAAAAAACAGGACATGAAAACGGCAAGGATACGTGTATTGTTATATATCCTGAAGCTATTCCCGTAATAGGATCGCCTTTGGTTTATTTATTTATTTATTTATTTATGTGTGTGTGTGATATTTGATTAATATATAGCATTTATACTTCAATTTTATAAATTCAGCAATGTAAACAAATAAATATCATCATACAAGTTAAAACAATTAAAATCGTCTAAATTTAAGTATCCAAAATAAAGATTGAGTACATCAAGTAATATTTAACAATCTCCCGATATAATTGATATGTGTTTCTTTGTGACGACCTTCATTTTTTTTTTTGCTAAGTATATAACCCTCACATGAGGGCCATGCGAGCGCAACGCCGCATGCAAGTGTCCGACCCATGTATCCATGTGTCCAACATGTGTCAATCATGGACACGTCCATCAAAAGCACGTGTCCGTGCTTCTTAGCTGAGAATTTCTCAAATAGTTAAAGCACAGGAAAACAATTGCAATACTAAAAATGGTTTTATATTAACATCAAACAGTCTCGGCGACTTAGTTCATTTGTAGCACCTTCTACATAATCATAGCTAATCTTCACCAAATCAGTTATGTATCACCACTAAATGTACATATAAAGGGAGGAAGCCAAATCCAAATACAGGTGCCTGGAAATGAAAAAAAAAAGACTCTAGGAAGGAAAAAAATGGCATAACAGGCCTAGAATTACAGGAGGACTTAGTACTTTTTAGGCAAAATGACAAGACAATATTCATATAACCAACCCAAGGAGTCTGAATTAAGGATTTATGTACTGTATGCATAATGCTTCGGTGCTTTTCTTGGCAGGATTTCTCAAGCTTCTCAACAAATACCTTCAGGCAAAAAGAAGAACGAAAACAATAAAGCAAAAGCCATTTACAATTTAATAATCATCATATGCTTATTGCCACAAACAATATAAGATTGAAATCCAGAACAAACATTAGGTTAACAATGCACTTAATCTGAGGCTCTAAGCAACCTACAGCAGAAAACATAGTAATGCGAACTTCATACAAGACAAAATTTGTTATAGAGTACCTTTCTCATACAAACTGGCCTCTTTGTTCTGAAAGTCATCAGGCAGAATATTGCTTTTGGGTGTTAAAGTAGATAGTTGTGCATGGGACATGGCCATCACGGGTGCTCCTGAATCTCTGCTTGCACCGTGTACTGTACAAAAGATTATATTATGCAACTTTCCAACATAACAATACAATAACACAAATTCCATAAGGCACAGTGGAAGCCTAGTCTTAGCAGTAACATACACATTGCATTCACATATTATCTCTGTAGCTGAAAAGCATCAAAATACCTTTTTCTTTGCCATAATTGGAAGCATAAACTTGAATAGCTCCACAAATGTCGCAACAAAACGAAGTCTCATCGTTATCATATGTGCAAATTGAGCATTGCCACTTTCCTGGCTCGCTAGCAGTTTTATCAGGGTGAGATGTGATGTCTGCTCCAAGCAGAAAGACGTTAAGCCAAAAAACTAGGGGAATTGACTTTTGAAAGGATGGTTATTTGTTTATTGCAAAAATCATGGTAAAAAATAAAAATAACTAATGAAGAAAGCATAAACAAATCACTCTGGAAAAAGACACCAACTGGGGAAAAAGAAAAGTAGAGATGCCACTTACAATCTCCTTTCACATTATGATCATAGTCATAGCCATCTTCTTCTACTTCATGTTCATATTGATAATCATCATAGTCATTATAAGTATCATAGCCATCATCATAGTCAAGTCCATAATTAACTTTTCGAGGCATTTCCCTGAAATATTGATTTTTGGAAACCTGACTCAGTTTGGAAAGTCCAACTGGCATAAGCATGTTAACGAACATATTGAATGAGCAAAACAAGCAACAGAAACTAAAGAAATCATTCATCATTTTCATTAAAGGTAAATCTCTCAGTATGGTAAGTGGGATGACAGTCATTTGACTTCCACTCTAAATATACCAGTTTAAAGATATTGTCAATTGGCGAAAGTTGATACACAGTATTATGTTTGTTGTCATCAATAATAGATTGAAAAGCATACTAGAATGACAAGACCATAATATCTGTGGTACAACCATAGAAACCATCTTTCCATATGTACATAATATAAGTTCGGGCATCATATTAATGGCAATTTTATGTGACACCCAAATTTAGTCCCTAATGGAATGTGAGAGGATAAATATGAGTGTATATATACATGGATCATTACTAATTAACTTATGCTTAAGCAACTTGAGTCATGTGTTTTCAGGCTCATCGAGTTAATGGGCCAATTCTTCCATCGAGTCGAGTCGTGACAATTGGTATTCTAGCAAACTCAATCCTTGTTTAGTGAAGAACTCAAGTAAGAAATGGTTACTCGTAGATACGATTGAAGGTAAATTACAATGTGGAGGTGACCATTGGGTTAAGTCATAGGTGCAAGCCTCGTTGAGAATGGGAGAGATTATGAGACCCCAATTTAGTACCTTATTATACATGAGAGGATGAATGTGATTATATATACGATTAAATGAACCTACTATTGACATAAGCAATATTTGTTGCCCTATTGAGATTTGACATGTGGATACCATCTTATCAACAATAACAAAAAAACCCAGCTAATTTTGTCACATCATTGGAAATCCTAACAGAAAATACTCTCTAAATCAAGGATGATTTAGAGAATATTTTCCTTACCACTCATGGTGAAGGATCCCGGACTGAAAATAGTGGCTCCACAAAGTACGAGGGGCTCTCTCTCTCTCCCCCCTCTCTCTTTGACATCAAGAATGGTCAAGTCAGCTATTTTGGTGATGTAGATAAATGGTCCAAGGTGAAATATTAAGAGGATCAATGGATCTGAGGTGAAATATAAAGAGGTAGAAAAGAATTGAGCATTCCAGAAGGGGGAAAAAAAGTTCCATAACCAAAGATAACCAACTGCTCTAAAAGAAAAGGACAACTAAATCTTGAGTCCTCAAATTGAGAAACAGCTGTTAATCTTGATTCAAAATGAATGTTCCTGTCTTCCCCTACAGAAAAACCAAGAATCATAATGTTCCTGTCTTCCCCTACAGAAAAAACAGCTGTTAACCAACTGCTCTAAAAGAAAAGTTTTTCAATCTAAATATACCAGTTTAGAGATAATGTGTGCATGTTGCATCAACAGGTGCATGTTGCATCATAATTTTTCACCACAATTTTTCATCATAACGCCTAACAACAGGTGCATGTTGCATCACCTCTTAATCACATATTGACCGGTCGCCAATTTCTGAACCCATCATCAACGTCCACACATGTCCTCGAAAATTCTTATACAGATTTGTGAGCAAAAGGACTGCCCCAAAGCTTATAAATCGTATCAAAATGAATGTTTCTGGCTTCCACTACAGAAAGAACAAGATCAATGAAACTCAAGACATCTTTCACTAGGAACGGCAATGGTGAATCAAACTTTGTCCTAAAATCACTAGTTCAACTTCGAATTCATCCTTGCCACATGAAACAGATCTCCTTTCACACATTATCTCCAAATACCAACCCTTGCTTAGAACTAAGTGGTTTTAGGACAAAGTTTTTCACTCTAAATATACCAGTTTAGAGATAATGTGTGCATGTTGCATCAACAGGTGCATGTTGCATCATAATTTTTCACCACAATTTTTCATCATAACGCCTAACAACAGGTGCATGTTGCATCACCTCTTAATCACATATTGACCGGTCGCCAATTTCTGAACCCATCATCAACGTCCACACATGTCCTCGAAAATTCTTATACAGATTTGTGAGCAAAAGGACTGCCCCAAAGCTTATAAATCGTATCAAAATGAATGTTTCTGGCTTCCACTACAGAAAGAACAAGATCAATGAAACTCAAGACATCTTTCACTAGGAACGGCAATGGTGAATCAAACTTTGTCCTAAAATCACTAGTTCAACTTCGAATTCATCCTTACCACATGAAACAGATCTCCTTTGACACATTATCTCCAAACACCAACCCTTGCTTAGAACTAACCTAGTTGCCAGAAAAGAAAATTCAAAAGTTCTTTGTTTCACCATAATTTTTCATCATAACACCTAACAACATGTGCATGTTGCATCACCTCTTAATCAAATATTGATCGGTCGTCAATATCTGAACCCATCGTCAACGTCCACGCATGTGCTCGAAAATTCTTATACAAATTTGTAAGCAAAAGGACTGCCCCAAAGATTATAAATCGTATCAATTCAAAGGTAGAATTCACACAAATACGTCATCACTTGATTTCACTTGAAGCAGATTGTAAGAGAGTAAAAAGCCAAATCCACATGTCCAAATGAAGTAACTCTAATATCAATAAGATGCAACACCAGGCAACAGAAAAAAAAAGAACCTTATTTGGAGGAGAACAAAAACCACAAACAAGAAGCGATCGGATAATCCTTGGCAAATTTAAGTACACGAAGAAAAAATCAAAGTGAAACTAAGAAAAGGGAGGATGGAGTGAAGGAAAATCTTACCCGGGAGACGTGTCGGAAGCGGTGCCACTTCAAGAGTATAAATAGGTTTCTCGGGGGAAAAGATGCGATGGGGGCACTCTCGATGGGGCGCGGCGCCCAATCGCACGAGTCCCGTGGGTCTGCGGGGAAGGAAAATACGCGGGGACAGACGACGGTGATCGGCGGAGGCGGCGCCGCTGCGCGAGGACGGCGACGGGTGGTGGGAAAGGGCAGACGAGAGAAAGGGAGCCGCCGAGAAAAAGGAGACCCGCATTCCCCTAGTGCGATGCGGGAGGGATGTTGCTTTGAGATGAGTGCTCTCGTGATCAAGAACAGATCGGCGGTCTGAATGACCTTTCTCGGGCCTATTGTCTCAGGTCCAGCGCTAGCCCAACCGGGAGCAATAACGGTCGGATCCCGAGGCCGTACCATCAACCCAATCCGACCCGTGTACGACCTACCGGTCCATGGGTTCAATGACCTGATCGAACCCATTTTGATACAGTTAAGCCGATTCAGTACGTCAAACGGCTGCTCGGATCCAGAAATCTTGACCCGTTTGACTAGTCAACTTGTGCTATTTGGACTCCGTTTGTTGTTGACCGAGTTTGACCATGCGGAACAGAATGAATTGAATCCCTCGGAAGAAGGATACCGACTGTCTTATATTTGTATGGTTTCAGACAAGTGGTCAGAACAAGAAAATAATTAAAATATTAATTATATTTTAAATTTAAAATTTTAACTAATAAGAATTTGGATATGGATACGATCAATTTTGATGGTCAATCATACATGATGGAATTGATGAGAAGATGAAGGGATCCTTTCTTTTCTTCGGAATATGTGATCTACCAGTTATGACTAGGCAGTGGGAAAGTTTAGTCAAGGATAGAAAATGGTTGTATTCATACTTTATATTGTATATTGGGCGGTTTGATGTGCATTATCTGCATCATATTAATGTGATAATTTGATCTTGATGATCTTATGCAAAAGGCTTTTTTTATATTCGTTTGTCTTGAGTGAATACATCATAGGTATATTACTTAGTTATGATATATCAGGATCATTAATGCTTATATCTTAGGTATATATATATATATATATGAAGTATTGGATTCTTTGATCATTTTTCTCATGGATAGATGCATTATTTTTAAGTCCTAATTATATTTGAATTAGTTAAAAATATTCTAATTAAATCGAATATCCATTAAAGTATAAATATATCTTGATGAGAGAGAGAGGTAATGCACTTTCGATGCTCTTAAGGTGATCTTTAGGGTTTCTACATAGAGTTGAAAAAAAAGTTCTTCGGGTTTACATGAGAGGTGTACAAATAGAGCTATACTTTAGTGAAGATAACTTAACTGTTTTGTTATTAATATTAAATATTAAAATTTTAATTTTCTATGTGGATGTAGGTATAAATTTATTGAATAACATTAATTTTATATTAACTTTTTAATATGTTATTTATTTATTGATATGTGATGAATTTATCTTTTGGTCTTTCATTTTTCTTCTCTCCCTTCCAACAAAGAAGAAAAATGTTTCCTGTAGGGAAACTTAATGAAAAAAGAAAGTTTCACCTTATGGCAAAGGAGAGTAAAAGATCTTCTTATTCAGTAAGACTTAGTAAGAATACTATCGAGATGAGCAAGTAATTCAAAAAAGATGAACAATGAAGATTGGGGGGATGGGTGAAGGGGGCTTAAGGTAAAGTACATAAATACTATTCATCTTTGTATCATTGATAATATTATCAATAATATTATTGATAATAACTCTATCACAATTATTTGAGATAAGTTTGAAAAGTTTTATATAGCTAAAAGTCTAACTAACAAATTATATTTGAAATAAAAGTTATATAGGCTGAGAATTAAAAAAATGGAGATTTAGTAAAATATTTGTACATATTCAAAAGAATATTGGATCAATTAAAGAAAATTGATGTGAAGATTGATAAAGAAAATAAAGCACTATTGCTTCTTACATCATTGTCTTTTACTCACGTATCTTAAGTTGGTTATTTTGATTCACACGTTTTGGGCATATTTTATCTTATGTCTCTCATCGTGATGAGTTTCTTATTACATGGGTTAGATTTTCTCGACATACGTGTCTCAAGCACATTTTGTGTTGTGTCACTCGTCATGACGGGTTTTTTATTACGCGGGTTGGGTTTTCCTATCTCACACATCTCGGACATATTTTATCTTATGCCTCTTATCATGACAAGTTTCTTCTTACTTAGCCAGATTTTCCTAATTCATGCACCACATGTTCATTTTGTCTTGTGCCTCCGATTGTGACGAGTTTCTTATTATGTATGTCAGTTTTTTTGATTCATATGTATCAAGCACATTTTATCTTGTGTCTCCTACCATAAGGAGTTTCTTTCATGTGTTTTGTGGTGATCTTCATTCATTTATCACTTTTGTACTTTCTTATGTAGTTTTCGCATATGGTTACTTTTAAGTTTTCCAATGTCGCCTTCACATATCGATCACTTGTGTACTTTTTAAGGTGCCCATTTGTCTTTGACTTATAACATCATCATTATATCATAGCTCTTCGTAACCACATACGTAACACATATTTGTGTGGTCCACCACTCATACTGCAACCTCTTGCATGACTCTTCATGCTTGCTTGAGACTATTACCTCAATGGTAATGCATTGATTAACCCTTTGAAGTGCTTGTGATACAATTATCGATGGTCTTTTTATCAATGATCAGAAGAGGTAAGAGGGCTTTAACTCTAGCATCTAGCATACCTCATATCTCACTCATAAACCAAGTGATGAAGTCTATTAATGTTTCTTCCTTGCCTTGACTCAAAAAAGTGTTGCTACTGATGACCTCGAGCGCACGTTCTTGATGAAGTAAAATCCGAACTCCCTTATGAGCTGGGCAAAAGAACTGATGGAAAGTGACTTCGAGTGTACATACCATTCTCGTGCTATACCGCTTGATATGATTAGGAAGGTATGACATATTCTGATATCTAAAGTACCACATAACGATATTTGGGCATAGAAAGTTGCAATGTGCTTCATCGGGTTGGCATTGCTATCAAATATCTCAAACGATGGAAGACGAAAATTCATTAGAATCGATTTCTTCTAGATTTTTTAGGTTAATGGAAACCGACCTGAGGTGGGGTCGCTATTCACCTAGGTACACTCATGAATACATTTACTAATTTATCCTTAATTAAAATTTGAGTATTATATATGATATTAAAATTATATATTCGTATGGATGATATAGCATCAAAGGAGATCCCTCATTTAGGAAATGCTAAGATTCGAGACCAACTCATAACTAGGGTAGATTGAGCTCCACTTACATTCATGTAAATTCGATAGGCTCGATTTTATTCGTATAACTCGAAATTTTTTTATCAATTTGACATGAAATTAATTCGATCCTATCTATTTTTCAAGCATTATTGTATCTAGAAAAAAAAATTATGTTATTCTTCAAAGGATGTGATCATCCAATTATGTTATACCCACTTCACACATTATTATATTCGGACTGACGAGAATGTGGATGTGGAGTGTTGATTTACCAATATATATATATATATATATATCAATTGACTTACCACAAACACAAAAAAAGCTTTTTAAGGACTGGATCACCAAATTCAAAAAATTATCATAGTTTTGTGTTTGAAACCTGTATATATCCCTTTTTATCCGTCCATCTTCAATTAATAATATTTATGCAATGACATATATATAAGAATGAGCATTAAGACATATAAATTTATTGAACTGTTTTACCCTCTGATATTTTTGTTCAAATCTGTATCCAATTCATAATATCAAAGTAGTCAGAGAGAGGAAGAAGAACATAATTTATATATTCGTTCGATTTGGTGAGCTGCGCAATTGTTAACGTGATCTGTAGTGATATATATAAAAAAGAGAAAAAGAAAACATTAGGAAAGCGATGGTTAAGTTTGGTGCCCAACTTTACTTGGCATAGCCGTCAACAACAATAGCAGCAGCAATCCTACGCAACCCCTTCACCCTTCCGCCGGTGCTCAGTCCACTTCACTACCCTTCACCGCACACCAACCAAACCCCTTCGCCTCCCCCACCGACGCCACCTTGAAGAAGAGGAGAAGAGAGAGGCAGAGGCAGAGACCTTATCTGCTCGCTTCTGTACCATGGGGTCCAAGCTGGTCCTCGCCCTCGTCTTCGTCTTCGACGTCATCGCCTTCGCCCTCGCAGTCGCCGCCGAGCAGCGCCGCAGCACGGTGAGACTGACAGCCACGCCCGCCTTCCCCCCCCCCCCCCCCCCCCCCCCCCCTCCTCGCCCCCTGCATGCTGGCGAA
>LVTN01000636.1:71136-119107 GCA_001649415.1 Musa itinerans | reverse complement strand
CCCCCCCCGGCCATCTTGCTCGAATCTGATTTGGGATCGCAGGCTAAGGTGGTGACGGACTCGGAGAACACCTACAACTACTGCGTGTACGACTCCGACATCGCCACCGGCTACGGCGTCGGCGCCCTGCTCTTCCTCCTCCTCAGCCAGGCCGTCCTCATGGTCGTCAGCAAGTGCTTCTGCTTCGGCCGCTCCCTCGGCACCGGCGGGCCCCGCGCCTGCGCCCTCCTCTTCTTCCTCCTCTCCTGGTACACACACACACACACACACCCACGTATGCACGCATCTCCGAGGAGCTCGGATTGACTGCTGCTGCTGCTGCTGCTGCTGCAGGTTGACGTTTGTGATAGCGGAGGCGTGCTTGCTCGCGGGATCGGTGAGGAACGCGCACCACACACGCTACCGGAACATGTTCTTCGACGGCAACCTGTCGTGCGAGACGGTGCGCAAGGGCGTCTTCGCCGCGGGCGCTGCCTTCGTCTTCTTCACTGCCATCCTCTCCGAGCTCTACTACGTGACCTACGCCAAGGCGGCCGGCGACTCCATCATCCCGTCGTACGGCGGCTCTGTCGGCATGAGCTCCTACCACTAGATCTCCTCCATCGACTTGGATTGCTTGTTTCTATTGGTTCTTGCGGGCTACATCGCAGTGTCTCTTTTTCCCTTTGCTCAAACTTGCTTGTATGATCTGCTCCATGAATCTTAAGCACATTAGCACAGAGCATGGAAAAGGATTGGCCGAAGGGCAGGTAAAAAGCAAGAGAATCGATGCTTGCCAAGCTTTACAACTTTATTAAATATTTTATGATAAATTTAAAAGTGAATAAATATTTTTATTAAATAAATGTATGACCCAAATATATAATAAATAAATAAATATAAATATTTTTTTAAAAAATAAATATATAAAAATTTACTTTATAGAATATACAAATCATATTAATTTCTCACTAAATTATTTTGATAATCTTATAATTTTAGATAATATCATAAGATATTTTAAAATTTTAAAAGTTATATTAGTATCTCGCAAATGCTAACCTAAATTAGCATCGAAGCTAGATACGATTTGAAAAAAAAATATCAAACACTGATTCATATTTGAAATGTGTATTGGATCTCAAATGCATCTTAATTAAGTAATATAATTTTTTTATTGAAAAAAAGAAAACAAAACAACCAGTAGCACTCTTTCATCACTTCACTAAAGACCAACTTGAGTCTCATTTCGGATCATTTAGAAGTTTCCTAAGTTTCATTCTTGAGCCTCCAACCTTCTAATTTGGATTCAACGCAACAAATATGGAAGAAGAATAACAATGAGCTCTGAATCAGAGGAGACAAACTTGTGGAAACCTTCTTCATACCAAATCCATTCACAATCGTTGTTTTAAGCTTGCTGTAGAACAAGTTAATTTGGCATGGTGAATAAAAGGTGCTAAAGAAGAAGCATCACAAGGTGGCACTGACAAGAAATGGTATCTTTTTGACGTTTAGGTTGCGGTCGACATTGTCATCATGTTAATAATTCCTCGTGTTCGTTTTCTTCAGAGAGGATCACTAATTGCATGCCTTCGTTTATTAACAGGAGGTTAAGTTGGAATTTGCCTTTCTTCTTCAAACAAGAAGAGGTGGAAGAAGATTTGGGGTGTTTAGTATTTATCATCATTACTTTACTTTTTCTTTTAATCCCTAAGTAACCTCTATAATTATATTTATGATAGAAAATTATTGTTTTGCTAGGAAGATTCAATAATAATAATAATATTGTAAGTTCTATCGGACTATATTCATTTGTTATTAATCATAAAAATTATATATTTAGTTAAGAATATTTATATTTATATTTATATTTTTTATTAAAGTCCTTTTACGTTTTTCTTTTTTTAATTTCATTAGAATTCATAAATATTTTAAGATTTCTGAATATAATATTTAAGAAGGATAATGATTCATAATATCAAGAGTTAGAATAAGAAATCTTAAGACCAAAAGGAGTTTTCGAAAAGAAAAAAAATCAAAAAATAAAATTTAATATTTTTTTATAAATAACATATTTATCTCCCAGTTTTGATGCCATAACTAAGATTTAAGGAATACTTAGTTTGGAGAGAATGCTCTTTAGGGATTAGAGAACATGAGAAAAATAAATAAATTCTTCGAGATTTATGTGAGAGTGTAACTCAAGCGTTTTATAATTGATCTCATATAGTATATATATATATATATATATATATATATATATATATAAAGTGATAAAAAGATGCTAATTTTATATAAGCATTTTGGCATGCTCTATTTGTTGATATTTAAATTTGTTTTTATCTTCGAGTTCTCCTCTCCCTCTAGGACACTTATCTTTTACCAGTAACTATAATCATTTCACCCATTCTAATTAGCATATTTATAGATTTTCTAAGTATATGTTCATATAATCTTAAATACTTTATTTTCGCTTTATCTCCTATTAAAACAATACCTATCACACCTATGTTTAAATAAGAAGATATACTATAAAATTAGTGATTGATGAATAAATGTGACACATATGACCCTACTCAGAAAACTAAAATTACGGTTGCAATTCCTTTAGATGATTTTTTGGGTTGGTGAATAAATGAGTTATGTTTCTAAGTAATCCAATAGGATTAATTATGTATATTGACGTTCGGATAAGATTATTCCTCTGTGATCTCCATGCAGGTTCGATTTATTTATGAAAACAACATCCATTTCCTGTGTGCTACTTTTCTCATATTTCTTTCTACAACATTTGGAAGTTATCATATTACGTGAAAAATAATAATACTAAGATCATTCTTAATTAACTTAACACTAATCAACCGTACTATTTTCTACACAGTATCTTCTTCTCATAAAAGTCAACTAGCAGCACTAACACTAATCAATCCGCACTGCCGCTGTGGATCCAAACCCAATAATATTATAGTTTGATCAAGATATTTGAACCAAGACAAGGACACGACTCCCACCACCCTTCCATTATGGTTGACTCTTGCATCAATAAACGTAATGATCGTTGACTTCAACCTCCAGTTAGCGATGGTACATAACACTGTCCTTGGTAAGGTCGTGGCTTATGATAAAGAACAGCACGATGAAGACCTGATAACTTACGTTCTACTACTCTACGACTAATCTAAAGAGTTTCTTGGCGTTTCCCGAGGGTGAGGAAATGCAATAGAGAGTTTCCCATCAGTACACTGTGGCTAAACGTGAGACGATGGAAGCTCGAGAGGTTTGAATAAGTACACGGTGGTGGAAAGGGGGGAGAGACAAGCGTCGAGCAGCGATAAGGTAGAAGCTGATATTTATGTGATTTGGTAGTATATTAATATTGATATTAGTAGTAATAATAATAATAATAATAATGTGATATGACTTGAAGAAAACTCCAAGGATGATGAGGGCGGGCGGTGGATTACAACTCGCTAGTGTTTGACTTGTTCTCGGCGGCCATGGTGGAGTGCCGAAAGAGAAGGGGGTGGCTGATGTGGACTCCCCTACCGCAAAAAGGAGGAGACTTTGGAGGATTAGTAGTAATATGCCGAAGGAAAATTATGTAGAGGAGAATTAAATATATTTATATATATATATATATATTCCATAAATATAATTTAAAATTAAATATTGCATGAGATAGCGATTACCTTTTTCTTAATGTTAAATACAAGAAAATGGCACGACGAGTAAATTGTGAAATATTGGGAAGGATATCTCATATTATTTGTCATGTTTGATATCATCAAGTATTCATCTTATTATCTTCATTTATGTGCAGATAAGCACAAAGGTCGTGTGAGCAGTGTAAAGCCATGGACGGTCTTGGAGCCGAAGCCAAGGCGCACATTGTTACCGTGATAGCGCCATTTTTGGAGAAGGGGAAAGGGACGGGGACGAGAAGAAACGATGACTCGAAGAAACGTCAAGAGTCGTGACCTGGCGATATCTGCGTAGGCGGGATCTCAAAGTCCACGCGTATGGTCCCTGGCTCGCGCACAACACACCTGGGCTTGGAGATTCGTTCTTGTCGTCAGATCAGCGAGAACGTGAACATCGATTTCCACGTGTTCGACGGTGGATGGCCGAACGAGTCCAAGGGGCAACCTTGCTTGGTGGGGCCCTGCCCACCGACCTTTCCAGGGAGGCGCCAAAAAATCAAAAATTGTTCTTAAAGCGCTCCTCACACCGACCCCCTTCGGTCCGTCACGACTCAGGCAACGAATGTCACACGACGCGTTGCTACACGCTTCGTCCCCTCTTTCCCCTCCTCCTCCTCCTCCTCCCCTTATAAGTGCCATTGGGCACCGTTCGAATCAGATTCGACCATCCCATTGGCTCCCCCACCAAATCGCTCCTTCTTCCCGGCCGTCCGCTCCCCATCTCTCTCTCTCTCTCTCTCTCTAGGTAACTTTCGATTGAGTGAAGGCATTTTCCAGCTCCGGATTCCATCTGATTCCTTCGATTCTTTTAGCGTTCATCAAGAATCGAGCGGGCGGCCCGTCGGTTTGCGCTGCGGGCCATGGAGGACTCGGAGAAGAAGGGGGGGAGCCGCGGAAGGAGGCAGAAGGGGAAGGTGCCGCGCGTGTTGCCTGAGGGCACGCCCCGAGGTCCGCCTTTGGTCGTTGAGGAGGCGGCTTCGGCGTCTCTTTGGCCGCTGAAGAAGATGACAAGCCCGGATCGGTTTCCTTGCTCTCCCTCGTGCTCCTCCAATTCGACCACCCCGGCTTCTTCGCCGCGCCCTCTCGCCTCCGCGACGCCCATCTTTCCCTTCGCTTGCGAGGATTTCCTGCCCGCACCACTTTTGCCTGTTTTGGGTGCCAGTCGATTTCCGCGGCAAGAGCAGAGCGAGCAGCAGATGATCTCTTTTGATCGAAGTCGTCGGCATCAAACTGGAGCTTGTCCACCTTCTCCGTCGTTTATGACCGACGGAGCTGCCGCGATGGATCGGCAACAGCTGTTGCAGCAGCAGAGGTATCATGAGCGGCTCCTCAAGCACTGGAGCGAGGCGCTCAACCTCAGCCCGCGAGGCAACCTGGCGATGATGAGTCACTTGGCGAGGCGGCGATCGTTGGCATCGCTGTACCCCGGAATCTTCCAGTCCTCCATGCTCCCCCCTCCGCCCGCGCCAGCGAAGCTGTACCGTGGCGTGAGGCAGCGGCACTGGGGCAAGTGGGTGGCGGAGATCCGCCTCCCGAAGAACCGCACCCGCCTCTGGCTCGGCACCTTCGACACCGCTGAAGCCGCGGCCCTCGCATACGACCGCGAGGCCTTCAAGCTCAGGGGCGAGAACGCGCGGCTCAACTTTCCCAACCTCTTCCTCGGCAAAGGCGGTGGCGGTGGTAGCAGGGATGGGGCCTCTTTCTCCTCCTCCTCATCCTCTGCTCCCGCCACTCCGGAAGAAACCAAGCAACACCAGCAGGATGAGCCAACGCAACCTTCTCAGTTGGAATCCCGATTCAACACTCCACCTGCTACTGCTGAGACCACAGTTGATGGTGGCAAGAGCAGCGTTGCAGACTCGCCATCGGGAATGCACGAGCCCGCAAACCTCGGAGCAATGGTGACCACGCCGCAGCCGACCGAGATGGTCTGGGGAGACGCCGACGAAGCGTGGTTCCGCACCTGGGGTCCGGGGAGCTCCGTGTGGGACGACGTTGACGGAGCTAATAGCCTCCTCCTCCAGTCCCGGCTCACCACCATCCCCGAATCCGACATGGATTACTTTGATCCTACAGCATATCAGGATACTGACACCCCTGCCTCCCCTTCCTCTGCTCCTCCTCATCCTCCTTCCTGGTTTATGTGGAAGGAATGATCGTGGCCTCTCTCCCTCTGCTTCATCTGCAGTGCCGCATGGCATGCGGTTAGAGATCGCACACACACACACACACACACACACACAAATAAGAAGCACAGTTGATTTAGTTAGGACAGTTCACTGGTTGCAGATTTTTATGGTTCAGCCTTGTGAACATAGGAACCCTACATGATTCAGAACCGATGTCTCTCAGCAAGCAGTCTTGCATACTTCCTTTTCCTGCTACACTTGGCTGCATATTTTTTTCAGGCCACACCAACAGCAGGTTTACCGTCTTGCTTTCTCTTTTGCTCCTCTCTCTTTCATGTCACACAGTATTTGATCACATTGTCTAGCTTTAAGCACTTGCTGTAGTAGATCTTTGGCCTTTCATCCGCCATGTATGCAAACGATAGTAGTACAATTAGTAATCAAATAATAACAAGTCTGAATCAAACTAGTTAGCAGTAATAATGATAAGTGTGAAGTAAACTAGTTAGCATTAACATACCTTAGAGCCTTGAAGTTTAAGAACTTGTTATGTTGTGGATCAAATTTGGTATATGTAATTTGATTGTTTTCAATCTTTGGCAATGTGTTCATCCTTCTTTGAATATACGAATGTTTCCAATGGATTGTGCCTTAAAGACAAGAGGAAGTTATGATGTTGAACTTTGTCAATCCACCAGTGAATGAATGATACATAAGATTAGGTTTTCTTATTTGGGTAGCTCATTGCTGTCTCAAGATACTCAAAACAATACATTGGAATGACCAAATTGAACTATCTGGGCCTGTTTGTTTACTCACTCCAACCTCAGTTAAGTAGAGCCACTAATCCGAGGTTGGGAAGGAGCAGGGAAAAGATGGGACAGATTGATCTCTGCCATTAATGGCTTGTTGAGTGCCTAACACCGTAGCATTTTCACCATCCATATTTACTTATATTCTATACCATTATTTGACACTAATCAGGTTCGTAATTGATGATTTTTCATATTTAGATTATACTTCTTTCTAATTAGATTCAGTCTTCTTCGTCAGTTCAATCAATAGGTGGACCATTTTGTTAGCACATCGTAAAGGGTTAAAAATAATAGGATAACAACACATTCTTGAAGCATCCATGCATGAATCTTAAATTATGTGATTAATGAATGCATAATAATTTTTAAAATAATAATGTCGAGTAGCAAATAGTTAAAAATATCACATTAAAATATTCATAAAAGTGGATTATCGACGACATATAATTTAATATTTTATTTTAGAACTTTCAATGCTAATTTTGATGCTTGAGACACCTCTATCTAAAGGTTCAGTTTTTATTATCAAATAATATTAAAAAAATAATTTCTTGTTACCATTATATATATATATAGTAAATTTTATAATATTTGATGATATATATAAATATTATAAATTAAAAAAATATTTTAAACTATTCACTTCACAAGTTTTAAGCTTAACAATCTTTTAGATGTCTCCTTTCTACACCTTTTTGGGGTTCCTACTTAGGTCACATTCCCTGGAAATAAGAGTTGAGTATTTGTGTTCTAAGTCAAATGGGCACTTTGAACCACACAGGCCGGTCTATAACTAGGCGAGAGCATGACTTCAGTGTGGCTTTCCTAAACAAGAGAAGCAAACATACAAGTGGAGATACGATCACAAATCCCCAATTTTGATGACAATGTCTAATTGCAGTCTTCTAATTTCTCTCTTCGAACCTACTTCTCGAGTTTGGTCAGACAGATTCGAAATTACATCCGAACAAGAGACGAGTATGCTTGTCCACCTCCTTCTCGAGAGATCATAGCACTTCATACATAGCAATAGTTAGCATCTCATTATCTCCAACCCTAGCTTTCAGGGGTGGTGCCAAATCAAGACATAGCAAGCCTTGGAGTCGAAGCCTCTCTTCTCATGTGTCTCTGGGAATTCAAATTCTTTGGAGTAATGCATGAGATGGATGAAAGGAAAAAAGATGGTCTCAGCTAAGGCAACAGTAGAGAGGGATACGTATATGGACATCAACAGGAATCAGGGAACATGCACTAAATCATGGAAGCCAAGAAGGTGACGTCCCTGCTGTAGCAGCACCAACTCGCATCCCCGTCCCATGCCGCCCAACACCGTGCAAAAGCATGCCAATAATGGCAAAACGAAAGCTACAACAATGGCGGAAGCCCGGGGGAAACGTCAAGGTTGGGAGACAGTGGCACGTGCAAAGATGACTCCCCACCATGGCAGATTCTCTCTCTCCCCTTCCCCTCCCATGTGCCCGACCCTCCTTCCATTGTCCGTCTCCCCCCCTCACCTCGCTCCCCCATCATCCCCCCACCACACCACTTCAACCCTCATTAATGGCGAGCTCCTCCTCCTCATCATCATCACCATCATCTCTCTCCTTCTTCTTCTTCTTCTATCAGTTTTCACATCATGCATGCCTGCATGCATGATGATGGCTTGTTTCTCCGAGGACAGTATGCCTATGAGTGATTGCGATGTGGTTTTACGTTGATGGTAACTTCTTCCAAGTAAAGATCGATGAGTTCTGATCTCTAAGGTCCCCTACTCTGTGTGAGTCAGGCCCAACATTACTGCTGCAATGGGGTACATGAGGATTGAAATGGCAGGACCACTAAATGATCATTAGTCCAATATCGCAGAAAGAGATGCATGCTTCCCGTGATTCTTCTTCACCTACCTGTTTGCCATTTATCCATGAGATTTAACTGCTTGGATCACAAACACACCTACAGAAAGAGAGCAGATGAGAGTTCTTAATCCATCCTATACAAGTTTTGTTTAGGTGCCTTTTCAATCATTCATTGCAATTCACAGCTTTTAAAAGTGAGCTTAAGAGCAGGTGATCATGTGGGTGCACATGACAGCATGGAAGCCAGCAGAAACCACCATTCACTTCCACTTCACAAGGAAGGAAGGAAGCTTCTCTTTCCAGTTATATCACCCCGGCCAGATCAATAGCATCCAAAGCTTTTGCACCTCTGTATCCAAGGTTTCCCTCTCGGCCGGCCATGTACTATGTATGTGTGTATGCCATCTTCCCCTTTTATCTATTCCATGCATGATGGGAAAGACAACCACTGAAACCTCAATATGATCTGCTCTGGCTGCTGCTTCACCTGGAATGCACAAAGAAAAAGAAATCCAAAGTCAGAAGTTATTCCCTGATGAAATGAAAGGCATCACATGAAGGATCCAATATTTTAGTCATCCTGCAACTTGCAAGTGTCACCGTGGAGCTTTCATGGGTTTCGGTCATCCTCCATCTTTGAGAAAAGGAGAAGGGAAACCTGGGCCTTCTTACCTTCTCGTGACTCCCAAGTGATGCCAGTGGTGAAGGTGGCCAACTGCACACGGTCCCCCATCATTTCTTGCCACCCTAATCTCTCCCTTTCCTCCAATATGAACAGGCCGGACGCCAAGAGGACTAGTTGTTGTCGGAACCAAGAACTTGGATCCATAATTCTACCCCCTGAGCCACTGTGCTCGAGGAAGGGGACCAAAACCCCTAGCAAACGCATCTCTTCGCCCTAACGCCTCCTTTGCTGCTCCTGCTTACGTATTACTGGTATTCGCCAATTCGATGAGCGAGAAGAGAGTGCAGTATCAGACTGCGGCATGCAAATTTGCAAAAGAGAAGGCGGAACTTGGAACTTTCTTGCGACCACCGCTCGGACGAGGAAGGGAGGAAAGACCTACGAACGGGGGGGGAGGAGGGGGTGGCTCCGCCATTAATAGTCTCAATCATCCGGTGGTGCTTGTACCTCGCCTGCTGTAGCTCACCACCATTGACAAAAGAAGCTTGTTTGATACCTTTCTTTGCAGCCTTTTTCTTCTCCGTTACCAGGATCCCTGTGTTGTAGGCACGTAGGCTTTTCGTCGACCACTCGCTTTAATCGAAGACACCACGCTAGCATGAATGCATGCAGTAATGGCTGCGACCGGCTACGTTTCCCCCTTCTCTCTTGTTTTGAGATCTTTCGCTACCGCAATCGTGGGTTCGGTGTCTACCGCCGCATCATCCTACTCTCGCTGGCTCGTGGTGACGCATCCGATTAGGAAGACGATGCTGGCTACCCGAGTTAACCCACGACTTGGATTGCGAGGATGTGACATTGGCTAAGCCGTGATTTAACTCGTTTCGCCAGCGGCTCTCTTCTACTTAATTAATAGACCTATCTAAACTAATTAATGACATCAAGAAAATTGATCACACTGGAAGAGAATAATTCGTCTACACGAGGAATACAAATTATCTCAAAATCCACGTGATGTTCACGTGTCCTGTAGCACGAAATCAAAATTCACGTGTACACCACAAAGAGCACATGTGAACGCCATGCAGAATAAGATACACCAAGGAATTTATGGTATATATCATTTTCTACTAATGACTGTGGTGATAATTGATTGCAGAAAGAAATTATTAGTATTATTATTATTATTATTATATTATATTATATTTAAATTCTAATAATGGCAAAATTGTGTTTTGTTTCGGTCTTGCAACGATGAAAGGTTGTCGTAGCAAAAGGGCGGTCGAAGTCATCTACTTCTCGAGTGTACTGTATGTACACTGTATACATCTACGACGGCGACTCTCTCCCGAACGACAACAACAATTACAAACTACAGCAACAGCAACGACATCATGTCCCCTCGGTCTTCGCTCCCCCTTCTCTTCCCCCATGCCCTTCCGTCGTAGTATAAATCCCTCCTCGAACCGCTCTCTCCCCCGCTTCGCGTCCATCTCCCGATCCGAGTACTCGATATGACGATGAGCAGCAGCAATTCGCCGGGGGAAGAGGGAGACGAGGAGGAGTTCTTCGAGTCCTTGGATCGGATCCTCTCATCGTCCTGCTCCTCTACCTCCGCCTCTGCCTCCGCCTCCGCCTCCGCCTCCGACGACGAATCATCCGCCGTCGGGCGTCGCCGCCGCGCCCGCATCCGCTTCCCCCCGCTGTCCTCCCTCGACGTCTGGTTCTCCGCGCCCGCCTCGGTTGAGGAGCGCCGCCGACGCCTCCTCCGTCACCTCGGCCTCGCCGGCGACCCCGCCGTCGCCAGCCCCAGGCGTGGCGGCGGCGCCTTCGGCCCGAGCGCGCATGCCGAAACGGGGAGATCCGTCTCCTGCGACGGCCTCTGCCCCCGCCCCAACCCCGTCCCCGTCTCCGCAGTGACCCGCTCGCGGTCCGATGGTTCCGCGGTTCCCGGTCACGTGAACGAATCTTTACCCCAGCAGCACCACCAAGGAACGATCCGTGCGCCGTTCTCGAGCAAGCCTGCTCTTGATGCGCGATTCCGGTCCTTGTCGACCGGTATTCTTGAGGTCTCCGAAGGCGATCGTCGGATCATCGGCGGAGACCCGTGCGATGACCCGCGTTGCTTGATCAAGAATCTCGACAACGGGAGAGAGTTCGTGGTGGAGGAGTTTTACGAGGACGGAATGTGGAATACACTCAGTGAGGTCGGGACCGGGCGGCAGCTTACAATGGAGGAGTTCGATAGGTGCGTCGGCAGATGTCCCATTGTTCAAGAACTAATGAGGCGGCAGAATGTGGAGGAAATCACCAACAGCAGCGGCTCCGGCGGTGGCCCTGCTGGTGGGGCTGTTGCTGGCGGAGGATCCACCGGAGGGATCAGGTCTAAGAAGAGGGGAAGTTGGCTCAGGAGCATCAAGAATGTTGCAGGGACCATGGTGGCCGGAGGGCACGGCCACGACCGCAAGAGCAGCGATGAGAAGGATTCCTCGTCAGAGAAGGGAGGGAGGAGGTCGAGCTCGGCCACTGATGATAGCCTGGATGCTTCCCATGGCCTCCATCACGGCCTGGAGAGAATCAAAGTCCGGCAGTATGGGAAGTCCCAGAAGGAGCTCAGCGGTCTATACATGTGCCAGGAGATTCAGGCTCATAATGGGTCCATCTGGAGCATCAAATTCAGTTTGGATGGGCAGTACTTGGCAAGCGCAGGAGAGGACTGTGTCATCCATGTGTGGAAGGTATCAGAGATTGAAACGAGGGGGGATTTGCTGAATGAGAAGGCTTCGCCAGAGAATGGTAGTCGCAGTTCATTTGTTCTGGCGATTGATAATGGTTAACTAGATCTCACATTGTCTTTGGCTTGTGCAGAGGGGAACCACTGGGAGAATAATAGAACAAGGGTCCTGGGCAGTAGGAAATCTGTGTGTTCAGACCCTTTTATCGTACCAAAGTATGTATTTGCTCTTTCGGATAAACCTTTGCGCTCCTTCCAGGGACACCAAAAAGATGTCCTTGATCTCTCTTGGTCCAAATCTCAGGTACATCACCATTCTCTAACTTTCTTCTTGAAGGTGAAATTAGTTATGTATCTGGACAATAGGTGATGCAGAATTTTGTTTTTCAGCATTTAAGACTGATGATAGAAGTGAATAAGTAATGACTGCTCTCTTGCTTATGAATGTAAATAACCTGAAATTTATTGTCATGATCATCTTATAATTCTCATATGTGAATCTATAGCTCGAAGTCGATGAATAGAATCTTAAACCACTAATCTTGTTGTGGATATTGTCAGCTTTCTCGGTGTAAAGTTTGGGTTGAAACTTGGAAGGTCTTCAAGGGAATTGAAAATCCAAAGTTCTTTAATTTTCAGAAATTGCAGGAGTCTGTTGTTGTTTTTTTTTTTTTTCAATCTTTTCAGATGGGATCAGATTTGCAGGTGATATCCTGAATACATAATTTATGCTAGTGATAAGACATAAGTGCCCATTTACATTAATAGGGTCCAGTGAATCACTAGATAGAGAACAGAGATGCAATCTGTTTCTTGTCTCTGTGCAATATAACTTTTCCAGGAGAGGAGGACATGCTCAGCTATTGGTTACCAGAGTCACTCATTCACCTTGAGCTGAGAAGTCAAAACTATCAACCTTGGTCTACATTATCATATTTTAGCTCAAATATACATTTTGAGGTTTAATCTAATCATATGTTCATAATATAATATGGAGTATAATTAGTTTATTGGACCATGAGTCTATAATATAAATGAGATATTTACCTTTGTTATGGTATCTATTGTGCTGCTCTTTAGGAGGTAATTTTATAAAATAATAAGTTGCCCAAATCTAATGGTAATCATGGTCATGAATGGTGTCAATGCATTTCCAGATATGAAATAATTTTATGATCTTTATCCTGTTGACTTACTAGAAGCTAAAATCATATATTCTTTATGGTACTTAACTTGTTGACTGACTAGAAACTAAATTATGTGATATCTGAAAATTATCATCATGTTATTTGATATTAATAAATGAACCTGCAGAGGTTTCTTATTATGTGCTAGTAATTCTCACATCTTAATATGAATTTTTTGTTAATTAGCTCATAGAACAATTTTAGCTGTGTTTCTTTTCTCTTTGACCAATCCTAACATGATTTAGGGTAGGCCAGTCTAGAATCTGATCTCCCTCAGTTCCTGGTGGTTTTAACAGAAACCATCTTAATTATCAATACAGATTAGTTGGTTGGTGGAACTGCCAATGAAACTTTGTGAGATATAAAATCCTCAAAGCAGTGCTAATTGAATCAAGTTTTCAGTAGAGTATAAGTTTGAAAGTTAAAAATATTTAAACAACTATTATGAAGCTTGATGAACATAGTGCCATTAGGATACCCATTCAGCTATCAAGATAATGATATTTAAATTCTATTCCAAGATAATATGGTCAACAGACCTGAAGACATTCCACTTCATAGAAGATATATAAAAATTGGACTTTTATAATTGAAATGACTCAAATTAATTTAGAAGATATTCTGATCTATATAGAAATGAGCATGTCTGTTGTAATACTATATACATTATCTGAGGTCCATTTTATACAATTTTGAGAAATTCTTAGGCCTATTTTGTATAATTTAAAGAAAACTCAAACCTGTTAGATGTTCTATATTTTCATGGCATTTTTGTTATGACTGATTTGAACATTCAAAAATTGTCAGCTCAGCATGACACATTTTTGTCACTTGAAGAGCAGCTAAGCACATCAGTCTCTCACTAACTTAAAGTCTGGGAAGAATGCCAAATGCACTTTGTCTTACATTTGTATGTAAATGATATTTCTCAGAACTTGAACTTTCACGATCAAGTAGCAATCAAGCAACTTTAGGATGGACTCAAGGGTCGCCTTATGTATTACTTATATCTCGGGATAAGCTAAATTAACCTTCTGAAATACTTTGGTTTGTCAATTCATGATGATTTGCTAATTGACTACTTTATTACTCTTGTCATATATCATCGATGTAGTAAGTTTATTTTTCACACCAGATGTTTGTTAGTTTCAGAAATTCTGTAAGAAGTAGCTACAACTCTTTAGATTTTCTTTTTTTCTATTAAGTGGTATTCAATTTCCTTGAGGAAGGTATTGAGATAATGGTGACTAAACATTATGATTTTTGTGACACTCACTTTGTTAAATGCTGCAACTGGTTTGACCATTTCAGTATCTGCTTTCATCTTCAATGGACAAAACAGTGCGACTCTGGCACATGTCGGATAATTCCTGTTTAAAAGTTTTCTCTCATAGTGACTATGGTAAGTTGGAATTTTGTTTCAGTGGTATCTCATTACTTAATCTATTTTTTTCTTATATTCACATCTCAATTTGTTATCTCGTAGATTCTACTTCTGTTGTTATAATGCTTCTTAAATCTGGATTTGTGCAGTGACTTGTATCCAGTTCAACCCTATTGATGACAGGTATTTCATCAGTGGATCTCTTGATGATAAAGTTCGGATATGGAGTATTCCAGATCGTCAAGTTGTTGATTGGAATGATTTGCATGAAATGGTCACTGCTGTTTGTTATACCCCTGATGGCCAGGTTTTTGAACTGGACAATTAGCACCTTATCTTTTTCAGTTAAACATTTTATCCTTACAGTTTTAACTTTATTTTGAGACTTGTTTTTAGTAATGCTCTTATCTGTTGCATTTTGAAGGGTGCTCTAGTTGGTTCACACAGGGGGAATTGTTACTTGTATGAGACATCTGGTATGAAGCATCAAATGCTCCAGTAATTTGTTTGGAGCTATCTAAAATGAGTTGTTTGCTGTCTTCAATTTGTTTTGTCTCTATTGTCTTTTCCTTTCTCAGATAATAAGCTTCTTCAGAAAAGTCGTGTTGACCTGCAAAATAGAAAAAGGTCATCAAGGCACAAGAAAATAACTGGTTTTCAGGTACTACTTTATTAAAGGTCATTAAGATCTTGAGGTTCATATTAACGTTGAACTTTAGTATATGATATGGCTACATTTTCTGATTAGTTTCATTCAACAGTTTGCCCCTGGGAGTCCGTCAAAGGTGCTAATAACATCTGCAGATTCACGAATACGGGTTATTGATGGTGATGAACTAGTCCACAAATTTAAAGGTAGAATTATCTGTTCCGTACTTAGTACAAGAATATTTGGAACCATTGCCTTGGTTAAGATTATAAAGGAGCCAGTCTTGATTTCACCAAGAAAGGTGATCTCATAATCATATAATTGTTGTATCCTCAAGTTCTGAGCAATTTCCAATTATGTCACTTGAGGTGCTAGGTTGTTGAATAACCAGCTTAATAGAAAGAATACTTCCCTACAGATCACACTATTGGAGACACTCAAAACTTTTGCATGCCATCATTCTACTTATGGTTATCATTTAGCAAAATAATAATATTCTATCAGACTCCTCTTTAATGATTGAACATTCTCCTATGGTCATCATTTATTTGCATTTTTTTTATATAATGATTTCCTTGTTATATTTAAAGAAAGTTTAAATTCTATAATAATCATAATATTAACTAGTGCTTTATAGTTTTGTTCCCATAAAACACAATGAGAAGTTTATGCAGATGGACCATGTGCTATATTGTCCAGTCATTATAAAAGACGGTTCTTCAGACTTTTTGTTTTTGGCATTTTAAAGGAGTAAAACAGTTTGTTGCAATTGCTTTTATCAACTATCTTCATGAAGAGAGACCTATTTTTAGGATAATGACTAGGGGACCAATTATTTTTCCACATCAATGAAGCAATTTTTCCATGTGATTGACAAAGTATAACATTCCTTCCAGTTTAAACATGGAACTTGCTAATAGCAGAGAGTGACCAACCATTAGCTTCTTAAAATTAAATTACCAGTCCTGGATAGATGCAAACTTGTAGTTTGTCTCCCTGTATTTCCTTTATTGTCTGGGGATTTGTCATGTTCAACACATTCACAGTTGTTTTTCCTGCATTTCCTTTATAATCTTGGGATTTGTTGTCTTCAACATACATTCGCTTGTCAGATATGCTTCTCAGTCCAGGTCAATCACCTTTACTACTACTGAAGTCGTAAGAAATTATGTAGACGAAACATACTCTTCTTTCAGGTACAATTAGTGGGATACTTATTGGAGTTGTTATATACCCTGTATGTTGGATAATGCTGCACGACTAGGTATTAACATTGTGAAAATGACAGAAAATAGTGCACAGGTCCATAAGGGTATATTTAGCTAAGAATGTTCTTGATTGCAGGACCTCTGGTGTGTTTAAATTTTGTGCATGATGTGTTGGATTAATTTATGTTTTTCAGTAACTGAAGAATGATGATAGTAAATCATCAGTTAGAAAGCATATTACACTTTTGTCCAGTGCTTTAGGGAAAGGTCATTTTTTTTCTTTGGCCACGTGAAATTACTTTAGTCAGAATATAAATATTCATCGAAAATAAAATAAAAAATATCTGAAATGCAAATTGCTATCTTATGACCACAGTCACAATGATGCCTATCATACATTGATGAGTTGTGTGTTGTTTTCAAATATATATGTTCACCTTTCTGGTCATAGATACAAACACATTGTTGCATTAAAAATTTTGAACGAAGAGGCCATGCCTCCATCTTATTCTTTAGTTGATTTATATGATCCCACATTTCTTTTAAGCTTAAAATTTATTCTACACCTCTTACCCTTTTTTATTTACTTCCAATTACTATATATTTTTGCCAATAGAGCATTTTTATTGTTTTTCCAACTTATGCTAAATGGAGTGTTGCAATGAACATATTAATTCAGATATGGAATAATAAGCATGCAAAAGATTCTCCTCTTCAGGGTCTCAGATTGTATTGCAACTTCAGCTAAAGGCTGGAAATGCATCTTTTATGACTATTTATGGTCAAAGCGAATTAGTAGATTGTATTGCCTAGGTGACAAAATTGTAGATTTTTGGGAATTTTTTTTGTTTTTATCTTCATGATACATAATTTTCATATTTTTTTCAGTACATCTGTGCCACGTATATGTTGTTCGAGGAGGATATCCATCTTCGTTCTTGTCCTTTTTTATCTTTAAATGTCAAAGGCTTTCTGTTGCAAACTTGGACTTAATTTATTTTATTCTTGTAGCTATTTTGAGGGCTGGAAGGCCTGTGATATTACGGAAGTAACTCATTCATTTTTCTGCAACTTCTAATGTAAGTTACACATTTTTGTTGCAGGGTTTCGCAACACAAGCAGCCAAATATCTGCGTGCTTGACTACCAATGGGAAGCATGTCATATGTGCTAGTGAGGACTCTCATGTCTATGTATGGAGACATGATGATTCTCAAACAAGCAGAAGAAATGGTGTTGGTGCCACCACCATCACTCATTCTTATGAATATTTTCACTGCCAGGGTGTGACTGTGGCTGTTCCGTGGCCAAACGCCAGTAGTATGAAGATGCTAAGAACTTGCTCCGGTAAACAGTGTGCGTTGAATATAGAATTTCAAGCCAATGCACCGTCGGTGGCAGAGAACAACCGGCACCAGACTAAAACCCAACAGCAAAGTACCATTCACAATTCAAGTTTAAATCGACTTAGTGATAGAAATTCAGCCACTTGGCCTGAAGAGCTCATGACAGCCAATAAACAGAGCCCTGGATGCAATGGGGACTTATGCAATGGAGGCACGGCAGCACAATGTAAGTCAGCCTGGGGATTGGTGATCGTGACTGCAGGTCAGGGTGGTGAAATTAGAACTTTTCAGAAGTTTTGGCTTTCCAAACCGAGTACAGTGACTTCTACTGCTTTGTGATGTTAGTATCCATTGCTTTGCAATCGAAGGTTGACGCTTTTACATATTAGATCTGTGAGTATTTCAATGGGCATATGGTGAGACATATTATATATATATATCATATCATTGCTCACCTTAAAGTAGCTTGATTGATTTGCAGAAGGCCCCATGCAATGACAAAATATCGACAGAAATTTCAAGTTTTATTTGCCCAAATATACATCTCATCTGCAGCCAGCCAATAGTGATCGTACAAAATGGTAACACGAAGTCTCTTCATGTTCATTTTATTTCTTTTTACTGTGTTGTAAGCTGTAAAGAAATTGCAAGATTGGAGAATTAATATGGTCTTTCGGATTTAAGTAAATTGTGGTTAACTTTATAGGTATAAACTTACTATTCTGAAGCTCCTCCCATCCAATGCTGAAAGCATATATTATATCATCTTTGCTACGAGTATGTTGTAAGCATCATACGCAATCCTACAAGTAATATGACAGCTTAGACTATTATCTATTTCTGGACACCAGCCTCATAACGTCAGGTCTGATCTGACGAGAACTAGCTAATAAAACTGTGATGAGACGATGCCAGTTGCAGTTGCAAATGTTATACTAAAATAACATGTGGCTTAAATGCTATATTACAAATTATTTTCAAAACTTTATAATATTAGATAAAATTATAGAGTACTCTTGAAATTAAAAAAAATTATATTAATATCCCATAAATACTAAAATACTAATACTACTACATTAGTCTCGGTACTTGAATATTTTCAATACAACATCCAAGTCAAATATGATTTAAAAAATTTATCAAATATTAATTTACTATATAATATTAAATAATAAAATCATATTAATATTATAATATTCAAAAGAGCCCTTATTTTTTTATTTTTACGCATTTTTTAAAATTCTGTATTTCTTTGAATAAAAAGAAGTGGATTATCGTATAAAAACAAGGGTGAAAGACGAAATAAGGAGTTTATTTTTGTCATTTCAAATAAACGACGGCTTTTTTAGTAAAATCGTGCTATAAATATTCTCTCTCCTTAAAGTAATTAAAACCTCCTTCACACAGGGAGAGAGAGCGAGAAGAAAGAGAGAGAGATAGAGAGAGAGAGCGAGCGAGCGAGCGAGGCGGCGATGTCGGGTCAGCCCCAGGGCGGCTCACCGCCCCAACACTCCCTCGCCTTCCGCGTGATGCGGCTGTGCCGCCCCTCCTTCCAGGCCGAGGACACCGTCCTCCGCCTCCTCGACCCCCTCGACCTCCTCGCCCCCGAGGACCTCCTCGACGACCCCACCCTTCCCCTTGATCTCCTGTTCGACGATGCTGCAGGCCCCGACGCCCGCGCCGCCAACGGTGACTTCACCTTCCGCGACCGGTTCCAGATCCGTAGCCCCGTCGATGCCATGTCCCTCTCCGGCCTCCTCGTCCTTCCCCAATCTTTTGGGTTCGTTCGCTTTCGCCCTCGTCTTTTCTCCTTACTGCCTCTTTTTTGGGATGCGAATCTTGATCTTTGCGTTCTTTTCTTGGATGCGGATCTTGATCTTTCCGTGTGACATACTTGTTGTGTCTGTAGAAATATCTATTTGGGGGAGACGTTCTCCAGCTACATCAGCGTCAACAATAGCTCGAAATTTGAAGCAAGGGACGTGATCATCAAGGTGTCTTAGTTTTGTCTTTTGCTCTTTATGTGGTTTCTGGCGATATTGAATCTAGGTTTGATGCTTGTTGAGCTCCTTTTTTTTGCGTCCTATCGTTTCTTCTGAAATCTTGGTTTAGATTAACCAAATGTTTAGTCTCAAATCGAGGGTTCTCAAGAAATGTGGTTGAATCAAATGAAAGGGGTGGTTCTTTCAAAAATCAAATGTTGAATGACATTGGAGAAGGGGAAATTATCGTTTAAATCTTTATGGGTGCTCATGCAGTTGCTTTTTGGGAATATGTAAGTGGCCGATTTCTAAAACTTAAATGGGTGGAAGCGCCTAGGAACTGTGTAACTAGGACCTTATGCCACCAATAGAGCTTGCGGGCGAGAAATTAACCATGTAGTCAATTCCTGTAACTAGGACCTTATGGCTTATTGTTATTACTGTTGTTGTAAATTAATGGTTGTATGAAAAAAATCGACTGGTTACTCTTAAATTTCGTGATATTATATCAGTTATCAGGCATAAGCATAGCAGTTCAATCAGTGGACTGTTGAGTCAATAATGATGTTCTCCATGTAGGAAATAGTGAATAGTATAGACTTGCTTGTACATGCTTTTGATCAATGAATCATAAATGGCTATATATTTATTTTATAAAACAATTCTTTTAATTAAAGAAGAACTTTGAGGTTGCATAGTATTCCCAATACTTTTCAGCATTCGATCTTATTACTCTAATTTTGTAAATTGCTTTTTTAATTTCTATTTGTTATTAAGAAGTAAAACTGCCATTGAAGTAGGATGATAGAATTTCACGGCAGTAGCTTTTTCTTGTTGTTTAGGATATCTTCTTCAAAAGTAACACAACTTTGAAATTTTAATGCTCTTAATCTCTTAAAAGAAATTTCTAATGTATCTTTGGGATTTAATCAGAAGTTTGCCCCTCAATTCAATTTTACTCATCGATTTGGTTTCTGAAATTTTGTAACACATAAGCCATGATTTAATAGTTTGCTACTTTCAGGCAGAAATTCAAACAGAAAGGCAAAGGATCCTGCTTTTAGATACATCAAAATCACCTGTTGAATCAATACGTTCTGGGGGCAGATATGATTTCATTGTCGAACATGATGTTAAAGAACTCGGGCCTCACACGTTGGTTACTTTTTATTTTTATATCTTATAGTTTTCTCAAGATTCAAATGGTAACAGCCTTATGGCATAATATGATGGGTTCTTCTTGCAATTGAACTTTTAGGCTTGTTTGCACTGCTTTGTACAATGACGGTGACAGTGAGCGGAAATATCTTCCACAGTTTTTTAAGTTCGTTGTCAGCAACCCACTTTCTGTTAAAACAAAGGTATTTTCATTTACTACATGTTACTCTGATGTGAAAACATTGTTAACATCAATATAGAATATAGATAGTGTATCTAGGTAGCTTTTAGGTAAAAATGGAATTTAAATCCTGAAAGTATTATCTTACATAATTCATTAGTTAAATGGATGTGGATATCTTCATGACTCTTAAGAAATTTGCTATATTATTTGACTACGACACTAATATTTATTGTGCCTCTGATTTTGTTAATGTTTTCTTGTTTAGGTTCGAACAGTCAAGGTATGTCTTTTCTGGTTCTGACTGGCATTACACATTGTAAGTCAATCATTTTTCTTTTTGATCTTTTTTGTGTGTCTTTTGGTTTGAACCTCTTACTTTATAACAATCTTTGTTTCTCTATTCTTGACAAATGATGAATTGTCATTCTTAGTTTCTGTAGGCATTTGTGATACTAACTCCAATTTTCTATACATGTGAACATCTCAAGTCACGGACTTGTGATGCTGGCACCTATGACTGACAAAATGACAATGCATTCATCTTTATAGAAGGAAGCATCTTACCCATGTCCCATTCACAAATTTTGCCTAGCTTCAAAATTGTACGGAGTTTATTTTTAAGCTAAACGTGGCATACATAATAGAAGATTAGAAGGGTCTCCTTTCGGCAGTGCTTTGCATATGTTAAAAATGGGACTTATTTTCTGAAGTGGGAACCATACTTTTGTCGTGATATGAAGACATTTGACAAAGATAGTGAAGTTTTTTTCTATCTTCAGATTTTTGGTGTATTGGATTATGACCAATAAGTGCCTATATGATAAAGGAAGAAACACCAACAAGATAAGTCTGACGACTTTCTCGGTATCTGAACTGACCAGCAGTCTTATTATATACAATCATGTGGTGTCTTCCATCTGGTGTTCACTTGTTCCCATTTTGCTATTTGTTTATATGATTCATGATCTCTATTTCATGTCTCTAAGAAGCCTTCAGATATTTGGTCAATTGTCTATGCCGTGTTGCTACATATAATACCATGCGATTTTGTTATTAAACAGGTACAGTTGACACCTTTGATACTCACTAACTTGATTTTGTAAACTGCCATCATAAACACTCTAGGAAGACAGTTCTGGAAAATAGCCATAGTTGCTGCCACAGCAGTTGGTATGGCAGTTTAGGGTTGCATGTTTTATCTGAAGTAGCTGCTGTAACCCCCATAATCATAGCCATTTGCAATAATCATTTGAATTAACTAGGGTTGCATTGTTAGAAATAATTAGGACGTGTCGTCTGAAAAAAAAATTAGGAGAGAAGTCCACATCCTTTTTTTGTTGATCTGTCTTTTGTAGGTCTTCTTTGTCTTTTTGTCAACAATTAATGAATATAAGGGATGATAAATCATCATAGACAATATACGGACATTATTTTCATGTTTTATGTTTTCTGTTTCTATCATGATGCTTTTATATGTTATTATTATCTTCCATGTATAACATTCATTGAGAACTCTGTTGATGAGCATTTGTTGATTATACTAAAGTAAATTAATTGAGTTTACTGCAGTGGGCCAAATATCACTTACGTTGTTGCCCGTAGAGCACTGACTATTTGCCAACTGTCATGACTTCCCTAGGCCATTATGCGATAATATGCACTAATTTGCATGTGAAATGTTCAAACATCCCAATGACCCATGTTGAAGTCGTACCTGTTTGATGAATCTAATAGTTTCATGTGTGCTTGGAAGAGGTTTAGCATTATTTACGTGCAACTTTTCTATTTTGTTCATGGCATTATGCCATTTTTTTATTTATAGGGCGCTTCTTCATCTTATTTGTTTTTACTCATAATGTCTATGTACCAACAGAACGTTTGGGTCATGGAACTAATTTTTATCATCTGAATTTAAAATACTGTTTCTTTGTGGAATATAATTGGATGCGTTGACTCTTGCTGTACCTTGCACTGATTTTTAAGAGTTTCAGGCATAAGTTACTTGTAGACCTCTTTTTGCTTCTGTGATAATGTCAATTAAACTAACCAAATTTGATGGAAGCATTATGAAACTGCCTGTAGTGAGCAGAACTGATCGAAATTTACAAAAATTGCCAAGACTCGGTTTCATATTTTCTGTGATCAGGTTAGTCTAAAATGAATCTGTTGCACTTTAACTGAAAAATAAGGTCCCATAGTGATTGACTTTGGCCACATTTGTTTCTTTAGGTTCTCCATAATGTACACTTAGTTGCTTTCAAAGTGGTTAACTGGAATAACTTCTGGTTTATAAGGTTCATGTCACAAATGCATACCCAACCTATATAACCGAATTGTTTTGGGGTTCATAAGCAGCATATTTGTGGAAGTTCTTCATTTATATTAATCTTTGAAGTGATCTAGATATCTACTATGACAAATGGTTTATGCAATAATAAGCATTTACTGCTACACAAGCCTTTGCAGCGCACAAGCTATTGAGAATTCCAGAGAAACAGTAAGCAGCAGTGGAATAATAGGAGGTTTGCATAATCTTTTCTACCAGTTTGCATAACCCTTCCCTGGCACAAACTTGAACAAGATTGGTTTGTTATTGCTACTACCGAGATTGTGTAGTTTGGAGAAAATTGATATGTTCACATCTGCTTAAAAAATGAGAACCCAGGGGCTATTGAGATCTGATAAGCGGGATCTTACTGTCGGGCTAAAAACATCCCAAGACATAGAAATCGACTTAATAATTTCATGATTGCAAATTTTCTTGATCTTAACGTCCAGTGTTTTTTAGACATCAAACACTGGTTCACTTCAAATTTTTTTTACATACATAGAATGAATAGGTCAAAGAAAACAAAAAAGTTCATTAGACCTATGGATTACTTTCATTTGGTTTTTCACCCGAAAGGGCTGAAATGGCTCATAAACTTCATTTTGTATAGAATGTTAAGGCCTGTGATATTAGCAAGACTGAACACTGCTTGGAATATGTATTTTTTGTAACATTATTGTTGATGTAATAATTTCTTTGGTATTGTAATAAACCAAATTCACTAAATATATGGCTCATCAAAAGAATTTCTGAAACATTTTTGCTTTGTGAATGATATCTGAGATTTTGTTTAACAAATGCAAAAGGACAACAAACTTTGGTGACAAGCTAAGTGGCATATTTCTTTACTTTTTCAATAATTACACATATATCCTTCCAAACATAGTGATTTGCTTATTCGTCACTCTAAATTTTGGAATTGCATTTATATCCCTCCAAACTTCAAAATCTTACATGTGTGCCTCTTAGCTTAATTTTAATTAGTTGACCATCAATTTGACCAACTGCTGGTGGCAGTAGTTGTGAGGCCACACTCGCTGGTGCTAGCGGCATTAGTCTATGATGCTGTTGGCAGACAACCATGCCTCTTTTTGTTAGTTTCTATTTTTAAAAGGAAGATGAGGGCAGTTAAATATAATTATATTTTTTATCATATATCATAAATTAATTTAATATATTTAACAATGGTCAAACCTAAATTTTATGGATAGAGTTTACCTAGGCAGGTATCTTTAGAGTGATGTATATGCAATCTTGAAATTTCTTGTTATAAATGTGAAATTTCGAAACTTTATATGGAGCATAGATATGCAATTTATCCTTCTGATTTCTATGTTAGGCTAGAAGCAAGGTTTGTTGTACTATGGTGTATCGCCCACTATGGGTGGTACATACCGGTCCGATAGGGGACCGGTATGGGCGGTACATACCGATTTATCTGTATGTCTCATCGTACTATGTATCGATATATCGGTACATATTGTACCAACAGTAGAATTAATTTATTATTTGATCTTTTATTTTAACTTAAAAGTTCCCCAAATAGTTGGGACATTATGGCTTTGTAGTTGTTGTTATTGTTATGCTGTGACATGGATGCATGTGATGTATAGCTTTGGTCTAATCAGATTGCTTGAGGCAGTAATAAGTTCATGCTTACATTCTCCATTTCAGGACAATACTCTTTTGGAGGCATGCATAGAGAACCACACAAAGTCAAACCTTTACATGGATCAAGTTGAATTTGAACCTGCACAACAATGGATTGCAACAAGATTGGAAGTTGATGAACACACTTCAGAAACCAACTCTAAGACAAGGTGATTAAACAGAAAACAACTAGAATTATTATGTCCCTGTAATTTTTCTACATAAAGTAGCTGTACTGTGACTTGGTTTGTCTTTCATGCTATTCTTATTTAAGCCATTGTTGTTAATTCATTGCACTAGATGACTTCTTACTTATTACCTTCATTATCTTGACAGAGGATTATTTAGACCACCCATTCTTGTTACAGCTGGAGGTGGAATATACAATTATCTGTATTTGTTAAAGTCAACAGTTGAATCTGGACGAGTAAGGGTTGATAGCAGCAGTATTCTTGGTAAATTTCAGATAACATGGCGTACAAACTTGGGTGAACCTGGACGACTTCAGACTCAGCAAATTTATGGCACTGTTAGTACATGAGACCCTAGTTGCTATTTTGCTGTATTTTATTTTCAAGCTTAAAAATATAGTTGCATTAAAAATCGTAAATCGTCTTCATCTAGTAAATGCATAAGAAAAATGATCATTGAGCAGATTCATTTAATTCCTTCAGCTGTAGGTCCTTGCTTAATTAATTCATGTATAGAATCTTCAACAAACTGCTCCCTGAGCTAGATTGGTAGTTGTTTGCAGTGTTGTTACTATAGCGACAGATACAGAAATGTAATGTAATGGTGATCATCTGGCCTTACTAATGGACATGTAAGCATATTTTGATTCTTCTCAGTTAAGTAATACTTCCAAATGCCATTATTGTGGCAAATTACATTGTGTCTTCTCCCATTATAAAGTGTTCAAATGTCCCAATTTAGGTCAAATACAACACCAATGCAAGTAAAAAAATCAAATGACACCTCTTTTTTGCGTAGATTTTCCTTTTTATTTTCTGAAAATTGAATGTATGGTACCTTATAAAAAGTTCCTTTATTCTCTTACAAGTTTGATTTTGTTTTTCGTATACAATAAGAAGTCATAATATCCTGACAATTTGTTTTTTTATATGTTTGTTTATTTATTATTTGTTATGCAGCTAAAATGTTCTTTCCACGATATCCTTTTTATTGAGATTTTTTGTACCTATGTTACCCTAAGCTTGTCTTTCTCTCATCTAGAAAAAGTAGCAAGCATAGTCTTATGCTTTTTCTGTGAAAAGAGATTCCAATATGAGCTAATGCCTTTTTGCTATGGTTTAATCTTTAGAAGATACATGTGGATGCAGTGCAATTATGTAGATGCACATGAATTAGTTATCTTTAATTTCTCATGTGTTTTTAACCCACTGATTCTGGCTCTGGTTATCGATCTAAATATACTCAGTTTGGAGTTTGTTTACATATCATACCATTCAAATATACTCAACTATTTAGAAATTGAGGTTTTTTTTTTTAAGCAGCCAATTGTTCACAAGGACATTGACTTGCATATTCTCGATGTTCCACCCATCATCGTGCTGGAGAGACCATTTCTGGTAAGCATCTGGTAGTTTATTGTGCATTTAGATGTAGCTATTGCTTAATAACTTGAATAGTTGTATGGTTTTCAAATTCTGCAACTACTATATATTATTCATGGACCAAGGATCTTCTATTGCAGATGAACATGGTTAATTGCCTAAACAAGGAAATTAACTAAAATGAGTGGGCCACTTTTGCTTTATGGAGGCATAGATAATTTTGATCTTGGAGAGAAAATGTTGTTGCTTTTAATTGTTGCAATGTTATCATAAAGTTGTAACATCCTGCTGCTTGTTTTATTTATCTAATTCCTGACAAGCTTTTCATGAGATGACCATGAAGGGTGGTTTGTCCTAGCATGTCAAATCTTTCTTGATCATCTTCTATCTCTATTGATAGAGCTTTAAGTACATTCGCTTGAACAAGGTAGGATATGACTTAACTTTTGCATAATTTGAGTATTCAAATTGCAGATATACGTTTCCAATCTTTGACAAGCTTTTCATGAGATGACCATGAAGGATGGTTTGTCCTAGTGTGAGCTGGTTTACCCATCTTTCCTGATCACTTTCTAGGTCTATAGAGCTTAAGTACATTCACTTGAACAAAGGTAGAATATGACTTAACTTTTGCATAATTTGAGTATTCAAATTGCAGATATATGTTTCCAACAGACTATATTATCTATTTTACTATTTTGCACTCATCTTATAACAGAATGATGATCGAAGAACAACATTTTATTGATTTATACAATATATGCTTTTTCTCTAGCTATTTTGTAATGTTTACTAGCCTTAAGAATGAGTGTTTTTGAAAAGGTCGTTCCGTAGAACCCTTTCATGTGACTGTATTATACCTTGCTCATTGATTCATGGTATCTAGTAGACCTGTCAATGATCTTTACTATGGGCCATCTTCGAGGATGAGAATTGCTCTTTGGCAATATAGGCTGAGATGCTATAGAAAAGACCAACCGATAAATTGAGTATTTGTTTCATTTCATCATAAAAATCTCTATATAAAAAAATAATTTAGCCACCAGAAACTCATTAATCGAATAGCTTTTTCCCTTGTTAGCAAATGTTTGAGATCCGATACACTTTACTTTTCTTATATCATTACACAGGTCAGTAATTGATGCTAACTATATGTTCATTATCTGGTTTTCGGTTTGATCACTTAAGAAGACATCCTGATAAATTGTGTTGTTACTTTTGTATTGAAACTTTTCAGGTACATCTGTCTCTCAAAAATCAGACAGAGAGAACTCTAGGTCCCTTCGAAATCTTTACATCTCCAGGCATTTCTAGTGAAGAGAACGTTGCCATGGTTAATGGAATCCAGAAGTTGGTAAGAAACCTGACTGATAATAGTTGATATACAATATGCACATATCGAAGAGCATTGGTTTTGGATGCTTAGATTCTTAGTTGTTTTCTTTTTAATTAGGGCTATGGGAAAATCATAGTATTCCTTTTCAAAATGATTGGTGGTCTGATGAGAATATTGGTTGTATACAGTTAATCCTTTTTGCAAACTTAATGTGTTTGTTACATAATCTTGCATAAGACGTGGGATGTTAAATCTAAGATAGAGAAATTTTAAATATAATATCTTTCTGGCATAGGGAGCAAATGGTTTTGTTCAATATATACCATTAATGATGGTTGGTTACATGGGTGCAGATGTGCACTTTTTTTTATAAATAAAAAGTATAAATAAATAAAGTGTTGCATAACTGATCCAGAATTTTCTTTATTTAAAATGTGAACCTAGGTTTTCACGTGTATGTCCCGGGTAATGAGGTTGATCATAGAGATGGTCTCATTATAATTTTTCACATGCTAATCCTTGTCTTTTGAATATCACGACAGGTGCTTCCACCAGTAGAAGCTTTTGATTCCAACATTATTGAACTGGTAAGAAATGTGTACCAGATGGTCAGTCTTGAGATGATGAATGGTTTTATTTTTCAAAAGAATTGCAACCTATGGCTGACCTTTGAATCGAATGTTTGGGCAGAACATGATCGCTCCAAGGTTAGGAGTTCAGAAAATATCTGGGGTAACAGTATTTGATGTTCGTGAGAAGAAAGTGTATGATCCATTGCCGGATGTAGAGGTCATCCCTTTGTCATTTCCTCTTGAGAAGAAACTGTGATTATTACATGTATTTATTTTGTTAAACAGATTTTTTTTTTTTTGCATTGGGTTTTCTTCTAATCGAAGCTTGTTACATCAATCTCATTGCAGATCTTTGTGGATAGGGCTTGATCAGTTGAGAGGCATGCGTGATTCGTTGCTGGATGTAGAGGTCAGTCGTTTGTCATTTACTCTTTGAGTGGTAACTGGGATTATTCCTTGTGATGTCAATACAAAATCATGGCTTACCATCTTCATTGAGGAAATGTATCGTTGCATAAATCATCACTTATGTTTAAGTTAGCTTGTTGCTTCTTAGATTACCTGTCGATGAAACCAAAAAAAACTTAAGAGATCATTGTTTTTAAGTATAATAATAAAAAGCCACAATAAAATAATAATGTTTGTAAATTGAGGAGGAAGAGGAGAAGGCAGAGGAGGAAAGGGATGGGAGGAGAAAGAGGTGTGAGAGGAAGAGGCAGAGTGAAGGGAGGTGGAGGAGGGAAGGAGTAGCGAAGGGATGAGGTGGATGAGGTAGAGGTATATGTAGAGAGAAGGGGGGGGGGGGGGGGGGGGGGGAGGCGGAGGAAAGAGAGCATTTGAATTTTTCCATAGAACCATTAATCTACAACAACGGGAATAACAATAAGCCAAAAGGTCCTAGTTACAGGAATTGACTACATGGTTAATTTCTCGCCCCGCAAGCTCTATTGATGGCAAAAATCACTCATCAAACTGAAAACCATCAAATCTCTTCTTATTGTTGTCGGTGAAGTTATCTTAAGTGTATTATCTTGAACACCACTGGTGCATCAGTATATCGCCATTGGATGTGTTCATACACCATCATTACTTGCTGCTTCTATTTGTTCAAAAATGCAAATATTCCTTTTTCATTTTTAGTAATCTGACACATCCTAGCAAGTGTCAAATTGTTAAGCTATTACGACCAAACAAGAAAGCACCAGATACAAGTCTCACATTTTAATAGAAACTAAACTGTAGTACCAAAAAACTAACATGGCAAGGGAGCCAATTCTTATACTACTTCGATAGGCGCTTCCACCCATTTAAGTTTCAGAAACCGGACACTTACATGTTCCCAAAACGCAATTGCATGAGCACCCGTAAAGATTTAAATGATAGTTTCCCCTTCTCCAATGTCATTCAACATTTGATTTTTTAAAGAACCACCCCCTTTCGTTTGATTCTACCACATTTCTTGAGAACCCTCAATTTGAGACTAAATATTTTGTTAATCCACACCAAGATTTCAGAAGAAACGATAGGAAACAACGAGCTCGAGAACCATCAATCCTAGATTCAATATCGCCAGAAACCACATAAAGAGCAGAAGACCAAACTAAGACACCTTGATGATCATGTCCCTTGCTTCAAATTTCGAGCTACTGTTGACGCTGATGTAGCTGGAGAACGTCTCCCCAAAATAGATGTTTCTACAGACACAACAAGCATGTCACACGCAATGATCAAGATCCGGATCCAAGAAAAGAACGCAATGATCAAGATTGGCATCCGAAAAAAGAGGAGGGAAGGAGAAAAGACGAGGGCGAAAGCGAACGAACCCAAAAGATTGGGGGAGAACGAGGAGGCCGGAAAGGGACATGGCGTCGACGGGGCTACGGAGCTGGTACCGGTCGCGGAAGGTAAAGTCACCGTCGGCGGCGCGGGCGTCGGGGCCTGCAGCGTCGTCGGAGAGGAGATCAACGGGAACGGTGGGGTCGTCGAGGAGGTCCTTGGGGGCGAGGCGGTCGAGGAAGCGGAGGACAGCGTGCTCGGCCTGGTAGGAGGGGCGGCACAGCCGCATCACGCGGCAGGCGAGGGCATGGTGGAGCGGTGAGCCGCCCCGGGGCTGACCCGACAGTGCCGCCTCTTTCTCTCTCTCTCTCTCTCTCTGAAAAGAGGCTTTAATTACTTGAATAAATCTCATTAAGGAATAGTTATAGCACGATTTTACTAAAAAAGCCCCCTCATATTTAAAATGATAAAACCCCTTGTTTTTTATATGATAATCCACTTCTTATTTTCTTTTTATTTAAAGAAATATAGAATTAGAAAAAACTTTAAAATAAAATAACAAGGGCTCCTTTGAAGATTATAACAATAATATGGTTTTCTTAGTAAAATTTTGATCCTTCGTCTTGATGATATTAAGAAGTTGATTCCATTTCTTATATTGTTCATGTTGATTTTTTTATTTTTCAAAAAGAAAAATAAGATTGTTTTAAATACTTGATGTGTCATATTTCTTCATATTTAAGGGAGTAACTTTATGATATATATATATATATTATAATTACCATCAAAACAATTTTCATATATGTGGTTGTAAAAGTTAATAGATTCCATCAACACCAAAATTTTCAAAAATGTTAGAACAATTATAATCAAAGTTAATAATATAGATATATATGTATACATACATATATATATATATATACATACATATACAAATATATACATATATACATACATATATATACATATATATACATGTATATACATATATATATACATGTATATACATATATATATACATACATATACATATATATATACATACATACATATACATATATACACATATATACATATATACATATATATACACATATACACATATATATACATATATATACAAATATCTACATATATGCATACATACATATACATATATATACATGTATATACATATATATATACATACATATATATATATATACATATACATATATATACATATATACACATATACATATACATATATATACATATGCATATACATACATACATACATACATATATACATACATATATATATATACATATATATATACATATACATATATATAATATATATAATGAAGAATCTACCTTAAGAGGTAGATTACGGGCCAGACCACCTTCCAACCAATCAACATACATAAAACTATCAAAATCCATCAAAACTAATTTGTCAAATAAAAGAATTTCTTTTATTGAATAAAAGAATATGTAAACACCAAGACCAAACATTCCAGCCCGCAGTTCTGTATGAACAAGTTACAACGGTTTATGTACAAAGAAGGAGCAAGCCTCGATTAATTGTATCCAAAAACATGGAAAGTGATGTTTTTATATCAACAGAAGTCCAAGCTCATGGCATTGTAGTTCTTATAGCAATCGAAAATGAAAATACTAGAGATTTCATGCAAATCCATTCCAAATCATAATGCAAATTTTCTATGATTTAGTATTGAATAGGAAAACTTCATAATCACCAGGTTAAAATCAATACAAACCATCTTATTCCTATATACACAAGACACAACACTACACAACCAAAGAGAAAGTTGGGAATTGATGCCACGACTTCCAAATGAAGCGTTTCACCGTTAAGAGTCCAAACTACCTTCCAACCAATCATATATACAAAAAATTGTGTGGACATATAGAAAAGAACTAAAACAATTTGTTTACCTTCCCAAGAGCAAATTGTGGACTATATTTTATGACTAACATGGGCTCTGTCAAACTACATTATCCTAGTTCATGAAATCTAAAGATTTCTCCGTTGAACTATATGGAAAACAATATAGGATCAAAACAATCAAACGTTCCATTGTCAGCTGGACTAAATACATTGAAATACAAAACATAAGCAGCAAGATAGGCACCTCAAAGAAGAAAAAGAAGGCGTTCTCAACTACTAGGCGCTGCAATTGGCATATCATCCACCATCCTCCCAACTGCTATTTCTGTTGGCTTTAAGCAACCTCGTATCTTTTCATGCCCCAGTTGTGCCCTCTCATTATCACCGAAGCCAAATACTAGACCTCTATTGGTGATCCCGACGGTGTGGTAGAGTCCAGTACTGATTTGGGATACATAGTGAGATTTCAAGCTGTCAAGAATTCGTGGCTTCATGACTTTGTCAGAGCTTCCTCTATCAGAAAATCCTAAACTACCAAAACCCATCCATCCAAAGGCGAAAACTGAACCTTCATCCGTGAGTACGAAAGTTTTTCTTTTCCTAGCACACACCTGCACATTTTAGTGGCCAACAAAACAATCAATAACTTAACTTTATTGTCAAAACAAGCATGGTGATACTTGAGATACAAGTAACCAATTCAAGAAAGTTTGGTTTCTTAGAATTAATATTTGCTGTGGTATAAAGGAGTGTAAGCTTTGTATAATAGCAAGGTTGATCCATCCTTTGCACTTTGGGTGATAAGAGTTTGAATCACATAAACAATATCTTTGCTTATAGAGAGATACAGTTGTGTAGATTGATGATTCCAAACCCCACATGGAGGGACACTCATGCATTGAACTATCCCTTTTTTATAAGTACTAGTTCACTTTTTCTCTCATTACAGCTAATAGTTCAATAAGGGCACATGCATCATGGAAAAGCACAAGTAAAATAACAAAAACACAAAACAAAAGGCAAAAAACAAAAGAGCAAATAAATCACTAAAGCAATGACAGTATTCATGGTGGAGAAAGAATGAAAGTGTGATGATCATAATAGATGTCCATGATGAATGTTAAAATCAAGAGATGAGACAGCCATACTCAGTAGTAAACATGTATCCATTTTTTGTGATCTTGCAATTGGTGGTTTGATAACCAATTGTTAACCAACAAAATTTTGTGGTTTGATAACCAATTGTTAACCAACAAAATTTTCCTACTCGCATAATAAATAGTTACGATATTGCCAAGTCTTCAACCTTTTTCTAATTAGTCAGTTGAATTTTAATGAGCTTACATGCTAAAAACTCATGATAAATAATTCACATCCCTGATCAATAGATTCATACTTAAAAGCATTAATAATTACTAAAAAGGATGGCTAACCTTGACATACAATAATGTTTGCTTTGATGCCTCAATTATTTTATAGGATATAGGATCTTGAATGATGACTACTGTCCAATTCTTTCATGCATAAATACCATTAAATTTTTTAGAACTATTTCATTTGTCTCTTTTTACCGCTTCCACGTTGTACAAGAAAATTATCAATTTGGAATTATCAAGACCGCTACATATTCTATACAATACTCTTTGCATATAGGTCCAAAAATCTGTTTGAATTGACATGGATGAATGAGGAAAGCAAATACATCAAACCTGTACAGCAAGGTGACCCTTCAAACTGGTCAATAATTCTGGACTAGTCTTATCATTCTCATCCCCGTGGCCTAGGGCTCCACAATAGCCTCTACCCCATGTATATACCTGCAGAAATAGTTATTTAATTAACTTCCAGAGATAAAATGGAAGTTAGAAGGAACCTGCAACTGGGAATGCCAATTTGTAATTATCAAAATGTTAATAGTATACATACATATCCACTTGAATCAAGGGCCAATGCATGCTCATCTCCAGCAGAGACACGTTGGATATAAATATTCCTCCTTTTAAAGGACTGGATGGCACGTGGAACAAGTTCATCATGTTGATCTCCATGACCAAGGCAAAAGTTGGTACAGGAACCAAAAGAATGAACTGTTCCATCATCTGTGACAACAAAGGTATAACTTGCACCAGCAGCAATCTGAACCACATGTCCCAGCCCCTCAAAGAGCTCAATAATTCTAGGAGTAGGCCTGTCCACAGTATCACCAAGACCAAGTTGGCCATGTGCATTACTCCCACATGTGTAAACTTGGCCTCGCATTGTAAGAATCACAGTAAAACTCAACCCAGTGGCAACCTGAAAAATAAATAGAAAATAGTTTGACAAATGAATAGTACTTTAGAAACTTTTGAGGACACGATTATGCCTTCTCGCATATGGTGGATAGGAAACCAACGAAGGCATCTAGTTATACAACAAACCACCACTCAAATTTAATGGAAAGTGAATTGATGCACAAACAGACAAATTCAGAATACACGTGTAGTGTCGACATATCCTTAGAATTAATACCTTTAGCGATAGAAATTTCCCGATAATAACACACCAACTGAAAGCTTGCAATCCCAACAAATTGACAAAAAATTTCCCAACAATGTTTTTTAATAAACTATTTGAAGTCTTTGGTATCAAGGAACTTACTCAACGGCTCTTAATTATAGAATGCTCGACTTACCTTTGTGGTTCACTACTATAATAATAACATTAGTTTGCATCTATGTCTATTACTGTATAAGCAGACTATACCTCTTACTTGTTTCTTTCTTTCTCCTATTAATATTTTTGTCAATAACTGGCTCTCAAGCTTCATATCTGGCTTTGTACCAAAGAATTTTGTCCAAGATGGCTTCTATCTTCACTCGTTCTCTATATTCATTTTCCTTCACAATTAAATCAGTCCCTACAGTCTACAGAATGTTGAAGGTAACTGCAATAAACCCACCCCTCCTAAGACTTTGCTTGGAACCACCAATCCTATAATTCATTACCTTGCCAAGAATACTTGAGAAATCACAAACCCAAAGTGAACATCTTTGGCAATTTCATTCATACTTCACTGATCACAGTCTCATCATGCATAGTATGATATTTCATTTTCCCATTGGTCAACTGCCTGATCCATTTCCCAGCAAGTCACAATTGTACATACAGAACTAAAAATGTAACTTTAGTCAGCAAACAAAAAAAGAGAAATAAGTTCCCAGTGTTATCTTACCTCACTGGCCTGTGAGGTACCAACTTTCATCCTAACATAAATACTAGGTTTTCCTCTTAAGTATGATTATCTTTGTAGCTTACCAAAAACACTTGAACAATTTGTCATGACACTATGATACAAGATATCCCTCGGTGCTGAAAGTGGGGAGTGTGGACTACCACATAGTCATTTGGCAACACATTTGTACACTTACTATGATGGTGGAGATATACCTGCTTGCACGGAATCCCCTTCAGTGCCTCAATGCGAGTAGGCTTGAATATGGTCCGACCGACTTCTCCATGACCACAGCAGAATGATGAATTATCACCACAAGTGAACACCTAAAAAGCAACAAAAAGTTCAGCCAAAAATCAAAACAAAAATTTCATCAATTTCATACAATTACCTCTCCGGACTGTGTAATGAATGCTGCATGGTTGTGAGAGGCTGAAATATGGATGACATGTGAGAGGGAAGGAAAATTAATGCGACTAAATGCAGCACATTGAGTTGTATCTTGACCATGACCAAGTACCCCACATAAATTGGATCCACATGAATACACGGATGAGTTGTGAACTAAGAGTGTATGATATCTTCCGGTGGTTACTTGCATCTGCATAATGAAGATGCACTTGAGCCAAAAGGTAAATGCAGATCTAAAGTGCTTATACAGAAAAAATAAAAATAATAAACTATGCTATACGTAGTAATCTTTTAATCAGAGAAAAGACACTCATACATTGACAACATTATAGTTTAAATGCAGCAAGTCTTTATACGTGAAAAATGAGTGTCCTGTGACAGAAACGATCAGAAAGTGCATAACTTGGAATCCAACATTAAGCTAAAGGTTAGGAACCCATATTCAGCAATTAAGTCAACACATAAACCTCACAGCTAAGAGTAATTCACATCTCTAATGTCCTAGAATGTAATCGTTATTTCAATAGATGGTAGAAAAATACGAAGTTTTCAACTTTCAAGAGGTCAGACTAAGAGGGACCTTACAAGCAGGTAAGTAGTTTAGTGTTTTCTATAAGAATCCATACTACAAAGTAGTTTCTATATTACTTACTATAGAACCGCCCCGAGAACTAGAAATTACTCCTAGTGTCCATGACAACCCAAATATACATTAACGTTGTTTGATCTTGAACACTGACCCCAGCTATTCTTTGTGCTGATAATAATTTTTATCACATCCCTGCAAAAATGCATAAAACTGATCGAAAATGCCCTAATTGAAAAACTTTACTTATGTTTGGGAATGAATGATCATTTTTTTATTCCTGAAAAGATTTTCCAGGGAACATAATTAATAGAAGTTGTTGATGGTTCTACCCACAAAAGGAAAACATACATGCCTATAATTGGTAATCACATCATGGACAGGACTAACATGAACATAGTATTTGAATGGCTTAACAAACATGCCAACTATTATCATAATTTAATAAATGAATTACTGCATCTTAGTCAAACAGAGGCATTTGCTTCTGATATAGTTTATTAATAATCTAGGAAGGAGTAAGAACCAACTAGTTTAAGATCACTGTGCATGTAAACCAGTATAGAACCGACATACCAAATAACAATGGCACAAGCAGCAGTTAACAATTGCAAGTCTTTACAATATGAAAGCTGCTAGTTCAAATGCTCTTTCCGAGGCTCAAAAAGTCATGATCAGATTTGAGATCAGTTACAGGACATAGAATCAGGATCGATTCAGATCATAAAGATAGGTCGAATTAGGTTGTGCATTTAAGATCTTTGAGATGAACAAAGATTGGCTGAGATCACTCATATTGGTGGATCAGCTGGATCAACAGGACCTCCCAGATGGAAATTGCCTGAGTGACCGGTAGCCCTCAAGACTACCACAGGGGTTGTTCGAGACCAAACAGTGATCTGGTTGATTCATGGTTGATCTCAATGAAACAATGGGCATATAAATCACAATCTACCTAACACAATTAACCAACTCAATGAAAGGCTATAGATGTTTATATAGAATAAAAAGGAGCAGCTGTCTCTACAAACATTATGATGCAAAAAATAATACAAAATTATCAAAAAAATCAAAGAATTCTCTTTAAATTACTAAAGCAACTTACCAACAGTATTGTATGCCTTACAGGATATTCATCATCTTTTAGGAAATTCAGAGAAACAAATTCAGATGTCATGGCTTAAGGATTAGCATAAAGCATATGAATATTCAGACGAGCATAGGCAAACATTTAATGTCCCAGTCATGTATATAATCTTGTCGCAATATACAAACAGCAATTTGAAAAGCATCAAGCATTTACGTATCAGCAAAGATATACATTGCCTGCTGATGTCTCAACGCTGCTGGAAGATTGCTCCACAGACTGCAAGAACCTCAGGAGTCTCTTCCAATTCCCATTACAGCGATCAAGCAGGTTTGCACGTGCATTATGTGGGAGGGAACCGAATATTGGGTGTACGTTACAAATGTGGAATGCAGCAAACTCAACCAAGGACCGGAATTTGTCGGGAAATAGCCCATCGGCACCACGAAACATCCGGCAAGTTGCCTCGAGGCATGCAAGGTCGGCAGCCCCTAGACGCCCACAGCTCAGTATCTCCAGAATTAAATGTGCGGGCAGCTCTTCAATGCAGAAGGCACGACTGCGGTCCGCCATCGAAAGGCTCGCTCTTTCTTTATCCCCTGAAGCCAGAACAGAACCCTAATGTCTCTTCAGCAAGAAAGATACGAATTTTGCTACCACAAGCTCTCAAAAACCGATTACGAATCGCCAATTCTTACCAAAGAAGCCTCCCCCACGAGGTTATTGGATGCTACGAGAAGATATACGCATGTAGAGAAGATTTCAAGCAGAGACAAGTGGTTTCGAAACCACGAATCGCGAGTAATGGAACAAAGCGTGAAACATTAAGAAAACGTCCGACAGAAGGATCATAAAATAAATCAAGCAAGAGAAATCGACGTTCGCAGAACGTGGCGATGACGGAAGGAAAAGAAGCATAAGGAGATTCCGCAGACACCAACCGCAACAAACCAACACTCGATCCCCAACCCAAACGCGAAAACCATCAAGAACTGGAGTAGAACCGGATCAGATCGAAGCAAATGAACACGCAACGGAACCGAATCAAAGAGAGAGAAGAAAAAAATGGCTTAGCAGAGGGCAGTCGAGGGAAAACACCAGAAGACGCGAGCTTACGCGAATTCGAAATGAGGAGAGGAGAAAGAGGAGGAGACGGAGAAAGAATCGCCCCTATTGCCGATCTCCGCCTTTTGCTTTCGCTCTTCCGTTCTTTCCACCGAAATTAAGAATAAAAGAAGGAAGGGAAAAAAAAAAGAGGGTGGAGAGAGAGAGAGAGAGAGAGAGAGAGAGAGAAAGAATGATGACGAAGATTTCCACTGGTTCGTGGTTTATTAGAAATATCGTAGTGGATGCGCGAGGAGCGATCAGAGCCGTCGGTCCGTTGGGGTCGGATGCTTGCGACGTGAGGCCGGCGGTTACATTTCTGGAATGATATTTTGGTGCGTCCGGGACAAGTCAGAGGCCACAGTGCACGTGTCGGATCGTTGGAGCTCGTTAGCAGCTTAATCACCTCCGTGTGTGCCGCTTAACTGGGGCTTATCACCGATGTTATGGCGCGCAATGGAAACTTCAAGCGCGACACGTGGGATTCGCGAAAGGGAGTTGACATGGAAATGACGAAATGTGGGGCTCATAATAGTTAATAATAATATATCTTCATTTTACGGTAACGATCCGAAGAGAACGGAAATGATAGTTTTTATTGGTCAATTATGGAGTGAATCTTAAAAAATAATGATATGAAATCAAACCAGCTGTCTTGATAGATAGTTCGAGGTTTAGAAAAAAAAAAAAGAATATTTACCCAGCATCAGTGATTAAATACAACAACAAAAAGGAAGTCATTTTTAATGTATCGAAATTATATCATATTATACTACTACGGAAATCAATATCTTAAAAATCAACATGGTAAGAAATATTGAAGTTAATAAGTTTTGATTTTGTTAGAACTTGCAATGCCGTACGCCGGTCATATATTGGCGAAAAGAACAGTTGCCACCTGCAATCTCTAGAAAGTTAACTGAAGGTTGCAGACTGTTTTCAAACAAAAGAATAACAAAATATCTTCCAAGTTTTCAGTCTGATGACAGCAGTCAGTAGTCGTTGTGTATGATTCAGAAAGAAAATGATCAGATGCAGAGATTACATATCTGAATCATAACCTTCGATTTTCTTTTAAAAAAATGATAAGTAGAAACATAGAATAACCATTCTGACAAGAGAATTTAAACCAGTTTAGATGGTTTATTTGCATCACAATATTTTTTTTTATTTTGTTCCTTTCATATATAGGTATTGAAACCCGTGATAGATCTAATTTGAATACTCTGGCCACTTCAATACAAGTGCAATAACATTCTTTCATCTTTTAATTCTAATATATTATATTCGTCGATATGATAGTCATGAGGATCCATCCCTAATGGAATGGGTTAATAGAATAAATAAGGATAGAAGATGACATAAGAGGTATTTTCTATTACCTCGATAATTGTACGGGATATGAAAACACCACTCATCTCTATACCCATCTTTATCTTGATAATACATGAGTTGAGATACTGGGTCCATACATTAGGCTGGTCAAGCGTTTGTCTGATTCAAATCAGGTTTGGTTGAATCTTAATTATTGATTAATTTTAATAATAATTTTATTATTTTTTTCTAAAATAGAATGAATTGATTGAAAAAATATAAAGAACTTACAAGTTCTTGCTCCAAATGGGGATTTCTCATCCCCGCTCAGTCGATATTCTTAGTCTTATAATTTTCATTACACTTTAAGAATGAAGAACAACATAATTTAGATTTACTCTTGAAAGAATCACAATCGATCATTACAATCTGAAAAGCCACCGATTACGGTAGAAGCATATATTGCAGTGAAATAAAAAAGAAGTTCAATTCCATATGTTCATTTTTACAACCACTAAGCAATTTGAGGATAGCAGAACGCTTTCAGAAGCTGAACACCAATCTTCAGTCAAAAAGCTTGAGTCGCACTGTATATTTGCTGAAATCAATACCTGCAGACCGGATCACAAGTTACTAATCTCAGGATAAACAACTTAAAAAGATAACATGAGCCTCTCTTGATCTCTTATAATTCTCAAAATTATACTGTGATCACAGGTAAGGGAAATATAAAAACTATTACAGACAAGCATAATACTGAGCTAACATGCCTACTCAGGAACAGTCAGATATTCACAAAACTCATCCTCTCTTGGGCTCTAATTCATCTGCGTGCTACAACAAATGTACTTGTCATACTAAAGCCAAAGCATCAACGTTACTTCTGGTACTAGATCTCATTGTTTTGAGTTGTCATAATCTATAAGCAAACTTTCATTATACCCCGATACATTTTTCATAGATGAGAATATTGTTTACCTCATGACATACTTCATCAACTAGTTACAGAACGCATGAAAGCAACTAAATTTAAAAGCTTTCTCTGAGTCTCTGGAACCAATTTGTTCAAAAATTGTCTTTGAACATGCAAAAATAAGATGAATGATATTCTTACTTGAGCACAAAGTACCAAATTTAGCAGCCTATATCTTTAGCATAACATTTGGACTAGTATGGACAATAAATGTAGTAGTGACATACACCAGTAAATCCTTGTTGGCAAAGAGTGAAAGGTTACAAAACCAAAATTTTTAATGAACTATATATGATTATCCTAGTATGTCAATCATTAAAAGAAATCAGTATCTGACAGTATTATGATTTGTGATCCCTTTGCTCAGGTAAAATGAGTTCTTGCTATCAAATAGGATTTAATTTGTTCCAATTTGAGCCTGTGCCACATAATAGAACCATTTTTAGTCATGCCAAGCCACTCTTCAATGGATGAAATCCATCACAATCTGAGCTGATGGGAGAACTAACTCATTAATTTGAAGAGTCTAAGACCATATGGTCCAAAATGCTTAAACTTAACTAATAGTAATAAGATCATTGAGCCTTATATATCACCATAATAGTTCTATCAGAAGTGGGAATATTTAGTGTATTCCAGTCTCCCACATCTAAAAATTTGGTGTTCTCATCAAGGACTAGAACCAACACATAGCCTATCCAATGTCCTACCAGACGACATCTGAAGTCCAGCCAAGTGACGGCACCACACGTATTGCATCTTCAACCACATCCATAGTTATTTCCTACCTAAGCTCCAAGTCCTCACCATGCATATTATTAATACCATGCTTAGCTCATTCCTACCTGGGTCCATCTAACCTTATATATAGTCATAACCATTCTTCCATTTTTAAAGTGGGACTATTTGCAGTGTCAGAGTCTCTCATATATTATGTGAATAATGCATGGTAGTAAGTCAAAAAGTACTAATCGATGAAAGTTCCTAAATTTGTTTGATATATAACTGCCGTCAAACAGTGATACCTTTTTGAAGCCAAGTCTATGGTTATGAACAATGTTCCCAGAATTTTCATCTACTACCAAGACAAGCTTTACCGAATAGTATCAATGTGAAATAAAAAAACTACTATTCCTTAGCTCTTTTAATTATTATCGCCATTTAATTGTGACATATTCTGGAAAAAGAAAGTACTTGATAAGTGAGTATTTGCAACATGCCAGAATAATAAAATTACAAGCAATCACTATTCTGCAGGCAGCATATCCATAACAATTATGAAAAACCATGATACATGCCTGAAACTTACTAGGTCAAGGAGGAACGATTGAAATTGAAGAGTCGGATAGACATTTGAACTGCAACCACAGCATAGGCAATGCACCAGATGGCTACGGAAAATAATAACCTTAGAAAAGCAGAGTCCGTCATCTCAGCTGCTGATTCTAAGGCATCAGAATATGACCAAGGCAACTGCAGAAAACAACTCCAGTTATTGCAATACTCAGCATCTCATATGTTACTCAGAATAATGTTACTTTTTTTCATATTATGAAATATACATAGATTCTTGTAACATATAGTTAGGCAATCTAACACTAAATTCCAATCAGGACATCATTTACTAATACCAATTAACCCCTCAACAATAAGATACCACAACAAAATTTGACATACTCTATTTTGATCATCAAAGTGCATAAAAAGTACAAACAACACATCAGACTTCTAATGCCAACATAAATGATCCTCATCATGTCATCCTCGATCCTCCAAAACATGCTAGAAATACTTGTCAACAAATATCTCATCTTCCAGAAAATTACAAATACTCACTTTATGAACCTGACAAAAGGAGTTAAATTTCTTTGTCCTAATAACAGATATAAATACTTCTTCATAAGAATAATGATGCCAGGCATAACTGAATGAAAATTTTCAATTGTTGAACCATAAATAAACCTTAAATTTCTAGAAGTATCACATGCAGGGCATTATGGAAGCTGTCTTGTGACTCGATTAAGGTAGTTTAATGAAAAGTAACCTGGTGTTACTAATGAACTCCCTGTTTGATATCGCTTATAAAGCAGATCTGTTAGATGTCATATATGTAATGGCTTGATATGATATAATATCCTTCCTTCTTGCTAAACAAAGTTCAATTTCCAAGATATTTTATTTTTAATTCATCATCATAAATCCTAGTGAGAGCACTAACTGGATATATTTCTGCCTTATGAAGAAAACTCAATTTGCAAAAACTCTCAGGTACTAACACCTCTCGAAACCTGGACATAACTCTACATGCTTCCTTAGGTAGAAGCATTTGGGATGATGGCCAAATTGCAGGTCTTATATTCCTTCACTGCTCATATCCTTGAAGCAAGCCTAAAGAGCTAAAGAGCTGAGAGCAAAAACTCCTAATGTGGATAAAAGGTTACTATTCAACTTTTACACTTATAATCAGCCACATACTCTATTAGTAATATAAGTGCTTCAAGGTTACAAGTTACAGCAAGCTCTTCCTGACATCATGCAATATATATCAGTTAAAGACATGGCTCATGAAAAATTAGAGGATAATATACGACATCACAATCGTATCATAAGCCAGTAAAACATATACTGACGGATATGAGTCATTCAGAAAACGTAACAAAGTGTGACCAAATCACAGATACAATTAAGAGTAGTAGAAAACAACTAGGTCTAATGCTGAGGCAATTGATCAGGACACTCTGAGAAATGAAACTCAATGTAACAGCGAGCATAATTCTAACAAATCATATCACCCCAATCACAATAAACTCCAATTTGTCAATGCAAACGCAAGTCCCAGAATCACAGGTACACTTCCTCAAGGAACAAAAAAAAATAAAAAAAAAAAGCAGAAAACCTAATTTATTCACAGGGACTCAAACTACCATCTCACGATCGAGACTCGTGGAAAACCCTACTCCGATTTATTCTATAATGCCAAATTTAATAACAGGGACCAAGTCACGCAATCATCATTGAGATAGCATCAAGATCGTGGGATCAAAGTTGGCAGTTTGCGACTAACGAGAAACCAGAAGAACTTCAAGATCATGAAGAAGACTCACCAATAACAAGGGAGAGATCGGAACGCGAAGAGCGACGGCGGACTCGTCGCGCTCCAAACGAAGAAAAGGCCGGGAATGCGCGACCAGGAGTCGGTCGCTGATCACGGCCGGCAAAAGGGAAAGCTAAGTTGGCTTTGAGCGGGAGACCGCAGACGGGGTAAGTGGCGACGACTTTGATGCGGGGAAAGGGGATGTTTCGACACGGGAGAAGGAATTACTCCACGACTAAGACGGTTAACCGTTTCTTCTTTTACTTTATTTATTTATTTATTTATTTATTATTATTATTATTATTATTAAATATTCAATTATAACTGTCCAAGAATTCTTTAATTTATGTTAGGACGAAATTGAATAAAAATATCGATATTTGAGTTATAATTAGAATTAACAAGATCTAATGGTTTGACTTATTCGAGCATTCAAATAATGTCCAATAATTCCCTCATTGATTTCCATGTGGGTGCATGAATAATTGGAGTTTTGATTTATATTTTTTACTTTTATAATTTATATACTTAATGTTCATATGTTTACATTAATAATTATGTATGTACATATATCTTTTTTGGACGTCAATTCATAAATTATGGAATAATATTACAACCTATATAATTAATATAATTAATTTTGATCATCAAACCAATATGGTAATATGGAATAATATTACAACCTATATAATTAATTTTGATCGTCAAACCAATATGGTAAGATAGAATAAATCTAATCTGTTTTTTTGGGTGCTGTTATTTTTTAAAGAGAAAATAATTTACCAATATGGTAAGATAGAATAAATCTAATCTATTTTTTGGGTGATGTTATTTTTGAAAGAGAAAATAATTTTGTTATCAAAGAAATATGCCAATTGATTTTAATTTTGTTAGTTATGGATTTAAAAAAAATGAAAGAGAATATTTAATTTCAAATATGACTTTTAGGCTTAGGAAATTACAGAAGAAGCTCACCAAAAAGATCGCTAGCTAATTTATGCCAACTTCCTTTGTTTTTTTTTTGACTGATTTTGTTGAATCTAGAATCATAATATAATTATAATGTTTTTATCATTATCAGTTTATAATAATAACAATATATCTTCTCAATAGCACTAAGCTTTAGACTACTTGATGAGATTCACAAAGAAGTGAGAATAGTATTATACTAAACACCCAATCTATCCCTCTCACTTCTCACTTCTTTTGGTCGGTTGCCAAAAAGCCTCTGATCACCTTTCCAGAATTGTTGCAAAAGGTTAATCATTCCATTGTAGTTGAATCTATCATTATAGGAGGAAAGAAGAAATTAGAAGGAAATAAGCTAGCTAAAGTATAATGCCTGATTTTGTCCAACTGATCTTGGGTGCAAGAACAACTCATAGGGATTGTGTGCCACCAATAACAGATTTTATACTCTTAACACTTCATGTACTAGAGTATTTCTTTAAATTCGACAGATGAGTCTTCTATCTTATGAGTTCGACTATCATACCGAGAAATAAGATAAAATATTATTAATTTTATATTGAAAATCGTTATGATTTAAAATAATAAATCAAAGAGTTAATCAAACGGGGATATCTCGACTATTATTTATGAGAAGAAATTTTGTACCCTCAAGGTTCTATCGGATGACGAGTCAATAGCATAATTGGTAGCCTAGTCTTATTGTAAGATAATAATATAACCCACAAAATCCTATGTTGAAGATACATTGGGAGAAAAACATAGGCTCCATGAAGATCCTGAGATCATCTTCAAGGAAGAAGAGGTTGAGCACCTAGATCCCAATCATGACAATGTGTTGGTGGTCTCGATCAAAATCCTAAACGTCTTAGTAAAATAGATATTGATTGAAAGTAAAGAGTTTGAGTTCGACTAATATTATATATTACAAAGCCCTACCAAAAGATTGACCTAACCCTCAAATACCTATTGCTCAAAATATTTATAATGGTAAACATCCCTCCAACCTATAAGGCCATCATTCGAAGGTAAACTATCAATCGGACTCTACACTATAGTATCAATCTATAATTTTAGAGTGACTCAAGAGAGTCTAGATAATGTTATTTGATATCGAGAATATTATCAAAGAAAGTAGCATTATTGATTCAACAACTCAGATCCTTAAAAAGCCTCATCGTAATAAGCCTCATATCCTAAAGCAAGAGAACCCTTGATTGACCTAATCTATCCTGATAAATTTGTCAAGATAAGAACTACTCTACCTAGATTGAATAAATAAGCTAATCAACTTCATATGGCTCAATGCAAATGTTTTTGCCTAGTCACACAATGACATGCCTAGCATCGACCAAACTATGTCTCTGTGTTATCCTGACTTATTGCCCACCAAATTCAACACAAGTTGAGAAGATTTGCTTGACTATCAATGGACTATATAGAGGAAGTTGATAGATTATTGAATGATAACTTGATCTACATGGTTTAGTATCCAGATTAGATCATATAACATTATGATTGAATAAAAAATAATAATAAGTGAAGAATATATATTGATTACATGGATCTCAATAAAGGTAAAGGTCGATTATTCAAATCATGATCAAGTGGAGAATGTGTCAACCTCTCATTGATCACTTAAGGTTGATCATCAAGATCACGATCACCTTAAAATCTTGTTTCAACATTGATGTGAAACTTTATGATTGATCAAAAGAAAATAAATTATCAAAAATAAATTTTAAATCATAAAAAATCAAATTATATTAGATCAAATATCATAATCGAGATTATCATATCCTGTAATTTTTTTAAATACAAGATTACAACCACTTTCTACAAACCACGTTAAGAGCAAAAGTCAATATTACTTTACTAAAAAGTCCGCTACATCCCTTCTATTATTAAAAAAAATCAAACAAATGAACATAGTTTCATTATCTAGCATAAGTGATGTTAAAGTTTAGTTATTCACCTAATGGTAGAGAAAGGTTTATTCTTAAAAAAAATATGATTTAATACTACTAAGAGGCTATTTTAAAAATAAAAAATAAAATAAAATAATTTCAGCAACACGGAACCCCTATAAAATAACTCTAAAATATATAAACAAATATATATATATAAATGAAGTCAAAAAATAAATTAATAGTCATTCCATTGGTGTATGTCAACTATCCGATGGAGCACACTTTCAACGATGAAAATGTTTTATTCAATATGATAAGTTTTATGTGTTAGGATCGAGAGTCCGTGGCCGGCACTAAGAGGGGGGGTGAATTAGTGCAGCGGTAAAAGTTACGTCTTCAAAAAACTTCGTTGCGAGTAAAACTGTTTTCGACGTAAAATTGTTTCGTAAAGATGTTAACTTTGAAAGTGTACAGAAACGTATTTGATGTAAAGTAGGGAAGGCAGTTAAAGAGCATAATGTAAATGCAAACCAAGATTTAGAGTGGTTCGGTCAATCTTGACCTACATCCACTTTTGGCTTTCTCCGACGACGAGGTCATCGACGTCCACTAGAGGTCTTCCTTCAATAGGCGAAGACCAACTCCTTCTTACACCCATATTCTCCTTTTCACGGGTTTAGAAGACAACCCTTACAAGCACTCACACTCCTCTTATAGAATTCTAACACTTAGAACTTGAGGAGGATTCTCACAAGAGATTTCGATAGCTTTTCTTTACTTTTTTGCTCTCTATGCTTGTGTGTTTTTGTTAGGACCGGAGCGGCACTAAGAGGGGGGGGTGAATTAGTGCAGCGGATTAAAACGTCGGTTTTGATAAATCTTTCGTACGATAAAAATTGATCTCGGAAGTGCTTAACTTGAAAGCGTATTTGTATAGTTGTACAGCAAAGGTAATGAGGAAATAAAGCACGTAAGAAAGTTTGCAGTAATGTAAATGACAATAATGAAATGCAAACCAGAGATCACACCGATTTTAAAGTGGTTCGGTCAAATGAAATGACCTACATCCACTTGCGAGGCCCCTCTTCGATGAGGCTCCCACCTTCCACTAGCAAATCTCAAGAAGGGGAAGGGTAAATACCCCTCTTACAACTTTTTACAAGAGGTTCACTCTCTTACAGATTTTCAGCAAGAAAGAAGGAGGTGAACACTAGCAAATTAAAAACAAGACTTGCTAAA
>LVTN01000636.1:50518-67768 GCA_001649415.1 Musa itinerans | reverse complement strand
CGTCAACTGTCTAATCCTGATCGAGTAGACCTGCATCACTCAAAATGCAGTTAAACGTCTAAACACAATCAATTAGTTTCATCATCAAAATCCGAGATTCAACAGTTTTAACCAGGGATGAGAGGGGTATTTATAGGCTTCAAGTTGATTCAAACTTGGGGCCTAAAAATATCTCATCCCGGGTTCCCCGGGCACGGGCGGTACCATCGCCCAAGTCTGGCGGTACCATCGCCTGGGGCGCAGTGTTGGGCGGTACCACCGCCTGACATAGTCTCGAAGACTGTGCCACGACGGTGAGACTTCTTGGGGCATTGTTTGGGCTTCTTATTAGGCCCAACACAGTTCTTACATGGGCCTAGCTAGCCCCTAATTGGGTTGGCCTAATTACGTGCTAACTACGAAATCCTAAGATATTTGCTAAGCTAAACAAGTCCCTATGTCTATTCTTCCAGCGAACTTCCGACGATCTCTCGGCAATATTCCGGAGGACTCCCGGCAAGCTCCTAGACTTCAAGATGATCTTCTGGGCGAGTTCCGATGAGCTTCTCTAGCAAGCTCCGAGACTTCTCGGCTAGTTCCGCCAGAACTTCCGACGAATGTCCGGACTTCCGACGAACTCTCGAACTCCCAACGATATCGCGTCCTTGACTCCGGGACTTCATTTTGCTTCATGTCTTGCTATCGTAGTTAATCCTGCACATGTAAAACACACTTCGATCTAGACAATTAATATGAAGCAATAATCATATTGTCCGGCATGTCATTGGTCCCTCGACACTTTGTCTGATTCTTCGGCACATCGTCCTCTCCTGCGACCTATTGCCCAATCGGCCAGTTGACTCCGCAACTCCGATATCCTTGGCGCAATGTCCACTCTTCTTGAGCCGATGCCCGAATCCACGGCCCGAAGCCTTCTGTCGATACGTCGACTGATCCACTAGCCCGACGTCCAATCTTCTGACATATTCCTCCGGCCCAACATGATTTTTCCTGCTTTAATTGTCTCATCCTGATCGAAGCATCCTGCATCACTCAAAATACAGATTAAAACATAAACACATATCAATTGGTTTCATCATCAAAATATGAGATTCAACATTATGTTCTCATAATAGCAGATAAATGCAAACTCATATCATACTCCCAACGAGAATAGAATGATATCCCTTATTTGTTAAAGTGGAAACACATTCCTCCGAACAATGGATAAGAGAACCATTCAACCATCATATTTGACGGTTCACTAATCTTCGAATGGAATCTCTCTACCTACCTCAATAAAAAAACATAATCATCTTCAAACATAACATATTATGTTTATTTTGAGATGAAATAATCTTATTAAAATATCTCAAATTAATTATCATTCAAACATCAATAATATCAAAGAATTACAATGCCCATATGATAAATATATATACAACCATACAACATACGGTAAATATAAACTTCTAGCGATAGTAATTATCATATTTGCCCACATAAATTAATTTTTTTCATATATCCTTATGAATTTCTAAAACGTAGTTATATCATTTGTAATTAATCTCCATCGATAACTAATGTTAATTGTAAGTACAATGACACTAAAATTTAAATTATATTAATAATTAATTTATAAAAAGTATCTTAGTTAAATAAAAATATAATATATTTAAAATTTATTAACAGGGTACTAATTTTTAACTAGAGTTTATTAGACAGATATTAATGAGGTAACATATGAAATATCTAAACATTCAATATACGCAAAATCATTTAGAGGAATATATAAGTAACATTAAAATGTAGATGGTAAAATATGATACTTTTAAACCTTTTTTTATTTTATAGTAACTCCCAATCTCTTGGCAAACGTGACAACACCTGTCTTGTTAACTCCACCGTAAGAACGCACTCTTCGATGAGGACATCGTTTAAAGCATCTCAATTCTCTCCGTTACTCTCTTGCTAATGCATCAAACAATTATTTACATTATGAGACTGTTTCCGGTAGATCTCGAGCCGTGAAAAAATAGCGGGTCAACACAAGGGTGGGGTTGGAGACTGCACGAATCTTCTCGCATCTCCAAGCGCCCGGTGCTCCGTCCGTTCCATCCGACGGTCAGGAGCGCGCAATGGCATTTTAGAAATTAACTCGTAGTTCCGTTCCGACTTCCAAATGCCCTCGTCGAACGTCAGAATTACCGCGATGGACTGACCGGGTGTGAACAGGGCGTGACGGGATCCGTTACATCGATAGGAAACGTTGTCTAATGGCACATGTAACAAACACTATCCAGCTCAAAGCAGCAGTTGAAGAGCGAACATAGCTGTGCCACGTGACATTTGATTCGATTAGCCCTTTCACGGACATAATTAGATCGCGTACACACAGTTGCTAACGGTCGCTCGCCACAGAAACCGGGCGAGGAGGTGCAACTGTCGGCACAACAAAGGGGCCCACCAAATGTATAATATGACTCAGCTCACATGTTGGAGTCAGAAAGCAAGATAAAAATTAGTATTTATATTCGAAGGTCTTTTACTAAGAGATTAAGACGATGATTAAGACTAAAACAGCCAAATCACGTGGACCGAAGCGGGGCAGCGAAGCTGTCATTCGGAGAAAGAAGGGAACTCGCACGTGGTTGACACGCGGAGCAAAAAGACGATTACGGGTATCGGATTCCAGTCCCACCCGAGAAGCAACGATGGAAGATAAGTTTACATGACATGTACTATGGCAAGAAGAGGAAGCTCTCCGAATCTATATAAAGTGGAGGGGGGTGAAGAAGAAACAAAAGAGAAGCCCTGTAAGTGTATATTGCAATGGCTTCTTGCCTCTTCTCTCCCTTCTCCTTTTGTTACTCCTTTCTTCTCTTGTCCGTGTTTGCCTTGTTCTGTTTCGATACCAGCGAACCACACCCCGTCGTCGACCCGCATTGGCACCCGGCGACCGCGACCTGGTACGGCAGCCCCAACGGCGACGGCAGCGACGGTGAGCTCGACGCTCGTGGGCCCACTTGAGTTATAGGACGTGTCAAGTAAGGTGTGGCCGGTAAAGTGTTACGTACAATGTGAATCGGTGAGCGTTGGTGGTTGGCAGGTGGGGCGTGCGGGTACGGGTCGCTGGTGGACGTGCGGCCGCTGCGGGCGCGGGTGGGGGCGGTGAGCCCCGTGTTGTTCAAGGGCGGGGAGGGGTGCGGCGCCTGCTACAAGGTGCGCTGCCTGGACCCGGTCGTCTGCGCCCGCCATCCCGTCACCGTCATCGTCACCGATGAGTGCCCCGGCGGGTACTGCGCCTTCGGCCGCACCCACTTCGACCTCAGCGGCGCCGCGTTCGGCCGCATGGCCGTCCCCGGCAAGGCCAGCCGGCTACGTGATCGTGGCGAGATGCCCATCGTGTTCCGCAGGTAACTAAAGATCGAAACGCTAATTGCGAGAACGGTAAAAGCTTCGTGTACTTCTTCCTGCAATTAATGACCATAGTAGTTGTGAGCACTGAACATAGTCAGATCAAACATTTACCTTCACAAGTACATTTTCAGGACTCCATGCAAATACCCAGGTAAGAGTATCGCTTTTCATGTAAATGAAGGTTCCACAAACTTTTGGCTGTCACTTCTTGTGGAGTTTGAGGACGATGATGGAGACATCGGATCCATGCATATAAAACAAGTACGTTTTTCTTACCTTACCCCTTTCTATTGCTGTTATCTCTCCATCTGCAAGGTGTTTATAGACAGATTTGTTAGATGAAAGCTTATATTATGCTATATATGCTGCACATTATTTGGATTGCTATAAACATCATTTACGCAAACGATAATGGCCGGACATATGTCCAGTATCTGCTTGCTGTCGACTGCCACAAGTCAAGAAAATTGCAGTTGTGGCTTCTCCCTTAGCTCAGCAAAATTAAGACTGCTCCTCCTCGAGATGATTGCATTTATTCTACAGCTTATAACTATTGACTTTGTCCAACTACAGATTAAGGTATTGCCTTGTATCAAAGATCTAGATCTTGTAGTGATAAAAGATCATGTGGACTCACATGACAAGCTTGGTCTGTGACTTGATGTGATACCTCAATCACAAGTCATCAAAGCACAAACAAGTCCCACCAGTCATAGCTGAAATATGATAATGGCAAGAATCTCAAAAGAACTGCGACTGATGTGGAATGCGTTGGCTTTGTGGTTGAAAACCTAATGAAGGCACTCAGCGGGAGCACTCAAAGCCAGGATTTGAGATGAAATAAAGCAGTTTTATTCTCCATCCATTTAGAACCAATGCAACCCTCTTAATCTGCACATTTTTGTCAATGAAGAGATCCAGATCGAAGAAGGTCTAAATAGTTCGTTCTCTCTTGCAGGCAAATTCTGTAGAGTGGGTAGAGATGAAGCACATATGGGGAGCAAATTGGTGTATCATTGGGGGGCCTCTGCAGGGTCCCTTCTCGGTAAAGCTTACTACGTTAACCACCCGGAAGACCTTCTCGGCTCGGGATGTGATTCCCAGGAACTGGTCTCCCAAAGCCACCTACACCTCTCGGCTCAACTTACGTTAGGAGAAGTAGTTCTTGGAGTCCTCTCTCCGAAGGGGAGAGCAGGCGCCTAGTTTGGTGAGGATTCCATGACGAGTCCTCTTCTGTAATGGTCTGTCGAATTGAACTCTCTCAGTCCGACTCTGAGGAGACATTCGACTTCGCTTGTTAGCGTTCTGAATGTAATACACAGAACTCATCATCTTTTTGGTGAAACAAAAAACGTTTATGGAAATCAATGACTAAGGTGTCGATTTTACACTGCACCTACTGATTCAGATCTAAATCCATTGGCATGAGATAGACAAAAAAAGGAACAGTATCTTGTTCCTTATTAATCACACGCACCAATCATTTCCAAACACTTTCCATGTTGAAGTATCCAGTGATGTTTGCTTCAAGTTGCAGTTACTTAGAATTGAGCATTTCAACAGCCTCGAAAGATGCAGGCTCTTATTAATGCCACTAGTACTGATGCTGGGAAAAGAAATGGTTTACCAGCTCAGAAGGCTGACAACACCGGGTGGTAATTAATTATGTTATTGCAAACAAAATGAGTTGATCTGAAAGAAGAATCAGAATCTGTGAGCGTTTGTAAATAACCCAAACAAGCAGTTGACATGACCTTGATAGCAATTATTATGGATGAACTGATGCGTGGTGGTTGATGAGTCAACATAGCCTGATCCACGGGTCGATGTCGAGAGTCTTCGGTCGATTAAGCTGGTTGCCGAGGTCGGTCACGCCCTTAGGAAGGGGCGTTGGCGTCGGAATATTGATTAACGTCTCTCCGTTGGGATGCTGGTTGGTGGCTCTTGGTCGGGATGCTGGTTGGCGGCTGAGAGGAAAAACGCATCTTTTGATCGAGATGGTCTCACCTCGGGGGTGATCGCTTTCCTGCACATAAGGCTCTCGTCGGGTGGTTACCGACTATGGCCCCTCGACAAGTAAGTCAGCGTTTGGTCTCTGTTTTTTGCCTCTTCTCTGGCCAAATGCCGGCCAGGGGTTCTTATACTACTGTACGAGGATTGATTGTACGTGGGTATTACGTGACAGCCAATCCTCAGGGGGGATGGAGGAAGTACCTTCGCACGGCTGTCGTCCCGAGCTTTCTGGGACGAGACGTACTAAGGAATGCCTTGGTACGGGTCTTGATCGACGTGTGGGAGAGCTTCTCCTGCTGACTTGGCGATGGCGTGACGTGGGCTTATTACCAAACCCATTTCTCCTGCTGACCTGGTGGTGACATGACGGGGTTTCTCGTGCTGACGTGACGTGACCGGGGCCCAACATATATCGTATCGATTATGTCATTATTTTATTCTCATTTTGCAACCTACGTGTTGGCTGTGAGAATGTCTTTGCTTCATCTTGAACCATGTGGATCATCAAGGCACTTTGGAATCAGATACCAACTCGAGAAGGAGATCGAAAACTGGTGTAGGTTGCTTTTTACCAAACCCATTTCTTTTCCTGAAAGTTAGGAAATATAGAAGGAATACATGTTGCTGTATGGTCTCGTTGGAGCCATAATAATGTCAAAAATATACATGGAATTTAAGTTTCTCCATTTTTCTTTATGGGATGAGATTGCCTCAATGGCAAAAGAAACAAATTAAGAGTGAATAAGATTTATGACATTAATTAATCTTATATGAAAAGTGGACTAAGACTTATATTAACTTATAAGGGACTTGATGCATGTACTAATAACTTGGATTAAGTATTTAATGAGCCAATCGTGTTATTAGGTTAGATAATGACACTTGAATAGATTAGCATAATCAAATATAAAACATTAACCTTTTTTTAAGTTATTCAGATCAAAATTTCTTGTACATGCTCTTACAAACCTTGAATATAATCTTTCTATATTTATTGAAGTAAATCATACAAGTCTCCAAAGTTTTTTTCTTACTTCATATCTCTTTCCCATCAAAATCCTAAGATAATATAATTTTTTTATAAAATAATAAAAATTAAATTCACAAAGATTTTCTTTTCATATTTGAAATCCTTTTTAAAGTTACTCTTTATCCTTTTATATAATTATTCTTCATTTTTGCAAAAGAAAAAAAAGTGTTCTTCATCTTATCATGAGTTTTCTGGTTTCCATATAAATAATAAAGAACACCAAATTTAGGAATGCATAAAATGATCAATCTGCGTAAAATATTTTTTTTTCCGTTCTCAAGTAGGACATTTCAACCAAAATATTACATCAATAATAATAATAATAATAATAATAATAATAAATTATTATTATTATTATTATTATTATTATTATTATTATTAGGTTGAAATAATAGTAATAATAATAATAGTAATAATAATAATAATACTAATAATAAGAATAATAATAATAATACAACTAATAATAATAAATAAATAAATACATAAATAAATAAAATAATAATAATAATAATGGTGAAGCCTTACATGCACGCATGTGCAAATGTTTGCGGCTGGAATACACCAAGGCAACGCGGCGTTGAGTTAAATACTCCACCGGAACAGTTATACATAACATGGTCACTAATCAGAACTAGCCACGTAACCCCAAACGTTACCTTGGAGCTACTTCTTAAATGGCAATCATCAGGAACACATGACACCTTCACTTGGGGCACGACGCTCCCGTTACGCGTTCCGGCCGTTTACCGGCTCGTTTGAGCTGTTTATGTGGGACCCACTAGGATTCGTCACGACTTAAATACGAGAAGAAGAAAGACGGGTACCGGTGTGCATGGTAGCTCAATGTATTGGCCTTTTAATCTTTCGGAGATAAACAATGATTTAATAAACCGGTAAAGACAAAAGCCCCGAGGGAGGCGTGAGGTATCTGCCCGGTTGGTTTACTCTGTCCCATATCGACAGGGAAGAGGAATCATTGGAGCATCTCCCTTGGAGCCTCGAAGCATCTCACATCTCCTTAGCGACGCTTTCTTGTTCTATCATCCACCGACCAAAAGCGCGGATCACATTGAAGCCCTTCTAAGGTTTGGTGTCCCTCCCCTTTTCTTTTCTTCGAGTAAAAAAAAAAAAGAGATTTTTTTTTGCGCATTCGGATGGAGATGGTGGTGGAAATGGCGGAGCCGGGGGAGTTTCTTGCTTCCTTTCTCGGCTTAGATGTGGTTCCGGCGACGAAACAGCGAGTTCGACGGGATCCCAAGGTTTGTAATAGCTACCCGCGTGTTATCCTCCAAAATTAAGGTGTTGCTAGGGTTTCTGATCTTGATTCGAGAGGGTCTGTCCGAACAATTGTGTGCAATTACTTTCCCTAAAATCTTCTGCTATCGAGAGTAATTTTGGGGTTGCCGAGCGAATCATAGGGTTTCCGTGTGTCAAATGGCAGGGAATGTTCGAATACGTATATTTTGTTGGACTGCAGCTGAAGCACAAGATTAGACCTAGCCTTTTCTGACGCTTCCGAGCTAAATATCGGTATATTTGGTGCCGAGGAAGCGAATTGTTCTTTGACTTGAAGGATTTGGAGATGGTAGGAAGAGAATTGATTCTGAGGAAGGAAGCCGCAGTGAACCTGAGAGAAGTGGCGGCAAGGACTACACTACGGGAGATACGGCAAAAGGGGCACGTGTATGTGGAGCTGAGACATGTCGGGAGGCGCATCATCTTCTTCTGCACCCTTTGCCTCACCCCATGTTACAGCGATACGGTGCTGTTTGATCATCTTCGGGGGAATCTCCATGCTCGAAGGCTTGCTGCTGCCAAAGCGACTCTTTTTGGGGCCACACCGTGGCCCTTCAATGATGGTGTTCTTTTCTTTGATAGTTCTCGTGAGACTGACATGCTGTTATCGGGTTCAGATTATCAAAATGATATGTCTTTGGTTGTTAGTAACAGTTCCGGGAATGACGATGAAGTAACTTCGAGGTTTATAGTGAATCCGACCGGTATGCATGATGCTCTCGGTCTTGGTAGGAATTGCAGTGCGCAAAAGGGTAGTGGTAATGGTTCTAATCTCGATGGTTCCCCAGATGCTCAACTTGGATTAATTGTAAAAGGGTGCGGAGCTTCTTCAAGATCTAGCTGTTCTGTCGCAGACGTGGTTACAACTTGCAATTGGGCTGATAATAGTTTGATTATTCCTGGGGTCCTACTTAAGCAGGAAGTTTCAGGTTTGGCTGTGCAACACTTGGGAGTTGGGCAGATTGCATACAGAGTACAAGAAAACAAGGAATCTCGTGGTAAGATCATTACCAGGATATGGTGTGCCTGGTTGGGACAAGAAGGATCCAACCTTAGTGATGAGTTGAATGTGCCGGTAAATTCACAACTTGCTATAGTTAATTTCCCTTATGCATATGGCTTAGGTAGGAAGGGAAGTCCAGGCGATGAAGATCTTCCAATGTCACCTGGTTCTTTCTTTGAAGTTGATGACACTGGGCATCGTAGGAAGAGGAAAAAGAAATCGTCCTCAGATCAGGAAGACTACTCAGAAGGTTTTAATGGTTCTTGCGAGTCCCCTTCTGGAGTTTACCCAAGTTTGGACAGCATTGTGGCACAAGATCCCCAACAGCTTGAGACGAGGCTTGTATCTAGCAAGGTCGTCAGGCAAGAGCCGAGAATACGGAAACGTTGGGCTGCAGAGAGAACCTGTGACATCTGTGGGCAGCCAATGCTCCCTGGAAAGGATGTGGCTACGCTACTGAATTGTCGTACTGGTAATTTAGCATGCAGCAGTAGGAACCCTAATGGGGTAAGTTATGCATCTGCTATATGCGGCGTTGTTCCTTTTTTTTTTTTTTTCTCTGTCTGGGTTTTGATCAGTGACTACAATATACCATGCAGGCTTTTCATCCATTTCATGCTTCATGCCTCGTACACTGGATCCTCATATGTGAGTTAGAAATGTTGGCTGACCAGAAACAGAGCACTAAAACGACTAGAGGACGCAAGGGAAGATCAACTCTCAAGAACCGAATTTCTTCCGTCTTTTGCCCGGAGTGCCAGGGCACTGGAATATCCATCCAAGGAGAGGAATTTGAAAAACCCACCATTCCACTTTCTGAGGTTCACCGACATCTATCACCCCTTTCTTTGAACTTTTGCGCTTATCAGAGTTTTTCTGTTTGTTATTTAACTAGCATTGTTTTTATCCCATCCATGTTGAATGTCATTCGTCCAGATGTTCCTCTATAAGCTGAAAGCCATCGAGGCAACCAAGGCATGGATGAAAAATCCAGAAATTCTCGAGAAATGCTCCACGGGACTTCATTTCCCTTCTGATTGTACTGAAAACTCAGAGGTTAGTACTTGATCTATTTGGATTGGACTAGTCAGGAAATGAAATCTTTTCAGATTAACGAATGCTCTGATTTCATTCATCCCAGGAGAATGTGGTACCTCTAAAGTTGCTGCACTTCTTTCGAGCCCATGAGCAGATGCAGGCTTAAAGAACACAACACTGAAATGCTGGATTCCAGCCACTGATGGATGACTCAGTTGTCGTTGTAAATATTGACTTGTGTGTTGTACAAATTTTTACATTTGGCTTCTAGAGACGCTTGGGCATGTAGAAAGAGATTAGCGAGTCTTTTATCACATCTTACCTGCAATTTGCTGTGAATGCTATTACCGGATGCTGGTCTTCGTTACTAATTGTTTGCTGTAGACAATACCATTGTCAGCACTGGATACTATTCCATACATGGTGTTCCCTGAACAAGTTTTCCCATTCAGTGTCGCAATTTCTTGATGCGATCTTTTGAGTGCATTCAATTAAATGAACTGCTTCCGTGGCATGTGCCGCCCATCAGATGCATGTAAATTTGTTCTGAGATTACTCCATCGGTAATAGGGGAAATTTGTACTGAGATTAGCCAACATAGAGCATTTAATTTTGAGGATGAGCGTGCATCGTCCTCAAATGCTGTGTAGGACTCAAAATCTGCATTAGAGAGAGAGAGAGAGAGAGAGCGACTGGTGGTCTAATTTCAGGTGTATTGTTCCTTCGTTGTCTTTTACTGTTGCAAGCCTATTTAGTACAATTAGAAGCATGGATACTTATTACAGACGAACTTTTACTGGGATACAATAGACCGGTCACACAAACTTCCCCTGTCCCCATCTGATAGTCTCGCTGTCGTCCTCTCAGCCAGTGAATTAAGTGAAGAAACCAGGTAAAGAATATGTATTTTATTGCGATTAAATGGGTGCAATATATGCGCTTACAAACTTGCTGATTCAGAGACATTTTATATAGTTACGATTGTTGCCTTAGGCATCGATCGAGTAACAACATGAAGCAAATTAGCGATAGAAGAATAAATTTCGTAATAGCAGCAATGAGAAATTACGCCATCAAGGAATTCAATGTTGCTTGTAGTTCCCGTAGCTATATGGGTCGATGTCCTCTCCGTCTTCTGCTACGAGAACTGAGTCTGGGACACGAAGGTCTCCCCGGGGCTCCAGCTTGAGGGTACAACGCCTGAGAACTCCAGGGTCTTCCCGTCGCCGAGCGCGAGCCGGAACGACAGCCGCTGGTTCCGGTAGTCGGCGTTGGTCTGCCAGTTGGCGCCCCAGTTCCGCTGCATGGTGCTCCACGTCGACGCCCTCGAGCCCCTGATCCATGCAGCCTTCACGTCGCCGCTCCCCCCCACGTTGGAGAACATCACCAGGTTGAAGTTGCCCTGTCCTTTCAGCGTGAACCGCACTCCGCCTGATCTCTTGCAGGCCACCCTGGTACAGAAGGAAGAGCTTTAGATGCGACGGTGAGTCTTGTCTGATCGCTGCACGGAGAAGGTGAGTCGGCGTACCTTCTGTAGAGGACCGGGACGATGCCTTCGCTGCCTACACGAGCGATGCGGGAGAAGGCGGGGAGAGACATGTCGAAGTGACGACGGGGCGGGTCGCACCAGCCACCGTTGTTGTTGGGAGGACAGAAGTTGGTGGCGGTGACGGTGATGGTGGCGTGGCCAAGGCACCACTGCGGGTCGGCGCCTGCGTCACAGGCGATCTCGAAGCACGCGCCGCAGGCCTCGCCCTGTCGGAACAGCGCGCCGCTTAAGGCTGCCGTGGTGATGCCGAAGCCGGCGTGGATGGTGTTGTCGTAACCACAAGCTCCTCCTGTGAAGCACATGGATGAGGTACAATGAGGCTCGAGTGTTTCAGCTAATCAGTGTCGTTAGAACTGAAACAGCCGTACAAAGCTATGCCTCTTACCAAGCGAAGCAGGGTCTTGGTTGGCTCCGTAGAACGTGGCATGCCCCGGCAACCACTGAGCCTCGGCCACCGCCAGGCTTAGCATCGCGAAGAAGATGAGTGAGACCATCGTTCTTCGACCGCGAGAAAGACAAGTTTATCTATCAAAGGAAGAGATATATGACTGCAGTTGCTATGGCTTTGTGGTGAGGAGGCAAAGCAACGTCGGAGTCCGCTTTTATAGAGTTAATGCAAGGGAGACGCGTCCGTCGTCGGTGGTGATACAAATATATATTGTTATTGCGGCGGTGCGGGAGATCGACGCGGTCGCGTTGGCTTCACCGAACTCGTCCTGTCAAGTACCAACATGGGCGGTACGGCTTGTCTGCCAACCTCCGAGTGCCAACTGTTGCGACACATGCACGTAGAGGAGCTTCCCCTAACATGCATGGATTCTGATGATGTGACCCTCCCCTCTCTCGGCCTACCACCACTTGACGCTTGTGCATTTCTCTCAAAATTATCATGGAAACAGCAGATAAGATTAGGATTTTGTATGAAAGTAATTGCACCTAAGACATCTAACACCTATCGACCACTGTAGCACGCATTTTGACGACAGTTGCATGTTAAGAAATAGATGCTGGAGGAAATTAATGGTCGGAACGGGAAGTGGAGATTAAGTGGATCACACCGTGTGGAGCCCCCTCACCGGTGTCCAATGAAATGGAAGCACAAATAGCACGGTCTACTCCTCCTTATTAGTTCGACTGCACTGTAGAACGTGGCCGTCCGTGTTTGCAGTCACCCGATATGACTTCTTCTGTACCGGACGTTGTTCGACAGGGGAAAAGTCGTGACGGTGCACGCAAAAAACACTCGTTGCAGTGACCGAAAGGACATGGGCTTTGAATCCCCCACCGAGCTATGCCTAATTTTTAGCTGGAAACAGAGCCATGTGAGGAACGTTCAATTGTTCGATTGAAAAAAAAGAAAAGAACGATTCGGTCGATTGTATATCCGTTTACTATTGTCTGTAATATGAAGTTTTTATTATTAATGGGAATTTGATGCTTTTCAATCATCAATTTCACCTGAGTTGCCAGTGGGTGTTCACCTGAATGTTGCTCATCTTCCTTCAAAATTACAGAAATATATGATTTTGTCAAGATCCCAGTCATAGATAGCAAAACTGGGCATCCTCCGATGGTACATAGATGATGAACTAACCCAAACTGGGTTTTGTGATCCATTATCATTAATAATTTCGAACAACAAGCCAAAATAAGACATTTTAGGATCCATAGAGATCTTACAGCGAACATGGCACAGAGCTTATAGCTTACTGATTCTTGGAACAACATATGTAAACAAATAGAATGCATATTAGCAATGAAGTAACGATGAGTTTGAGTGAAACTGATCAGGATTAATACATATCAAATTACACAAATTCAACCAAAACCTAAGCTCCTAAGTTGTGAACCAAACCAAATATATGTTCTTTTAAACCATAATGATATAGAACTAACCTCTTAGTCCTACAACAAATTCTAGTCAATTTCAGAACATCCTCCTAAAGTTACCACAAAGTTAAAACAAGACAGGAGCAAGCAATCTCCATTGAACTCCAAGTCGTAATAATTATAACCTCAATACACATTTAAATTTCAACCGGTGCTTCTTATTCTTACAGCACCAGATTATATAACTTAAAAGAGCACATACAATATATACACAGTACAATAGAGAGCTAGGCTACATGCATGCACAAAGCATATTCATTCACGTTTCACAAGAATTTCTAACCTCCGGATCCTTAAAGAGAGCACACTTACCTCTAGACAAACTTTTCAATAGATGCGACCAGGGTACTCTCTGGCACAGCTCCAATAACGGCATCTTTCTTCTCACCATTTTTGAAGATCATCATAGTTGGGATGCTTCGAATCCCATATTGAGTTGCAATGTCAGGGCTTTCATCAGTGTTGAGCTTATAGCACTTAAGCTTTCCTTCGTAAGCTTTTGCCAATTTGACAACGGTTGGCTCGATCATTCGACATGGCCCACACCATGGAGCCCAAAAGTCAATTAGAACTGGCACACTGGAGTCCAGGACAAGTGATTGCCATGTTGCTTTTGTCACTTCTGGAACTGTAATGCAATGGCAAGAAAGTGCTTGGTTAAATGATAGAATTAGCAATTCATCAAATTTATTATCATGTAAAACCAACAGGAATCTGAAATAAGAAGCTCATTCTCATATTCATAGTAAAGTTTAGTCACGGTAAAGTTTAGTCACCCTGTACTAAAATATTGTCATGACAATAGAGATCTCTTATAAAAAAAATCCACTTGGACATACAAGTAGAAATCAAGTGTAAGTGGTTCTTCTTAAACTCAAACGAAGGTCTACACCTTTTAAATTGTAGTGGTATGTCGAACAATTAAATCACAGATAAAAAACACAATGCTTGGCAAATTTGGACATAAGATGGTTCTTTAGGAATCTACTATGGTGGGTAAAAAAATTGTTCTTATCAGGTTGTGGTTTAGGTTAATGTAACAAGAGGGCAATCCACCAAAATCTCAAAACTAGAATTGTACAAAAGACTGGCTTTCTTGTAGTAGATATTTACCCATGCCATATCTTCATTCCTCATAGTTCATAGCCTCTTTGTTTTGCTCTACTCATCTGAGCTTTGGTTTCTACGTAGTTCACTATTTCGTAGTAGCACAACTCTCCACCACCTATTCCTAGGATCACAATGTCACAATTGCAAGCCTTTCAAAGACCGTCAACAAATTTTGAAAACATGAAATAGTTACCCATGTCATTCTCTTCTTTCCTCATAGTTCCATAGCCTCTTTGTTTTGCTCTATCCATCTGAGCTTTGGTCTTCTACGTAGTTCACTATTTCAACCATGGCAGTAACAGAACCCTAAATGTTATTACGTGTCACTCTTGCTCCTCATGATCATATAACAGATCATTCCAAAATTACCCAAATACCAAAATTTCGATATTTTCCTTCACTAAATAACTAAACCTATTAAGATTCACATACAAATTTTCACGCAACTAAACTAGTAAGACAAGCATATAGATATGCAAGACAAGTACATGTTCCTGCTAACCTTTGAGTGCCACTCTCATTACTTAGATCTTACATGAGTGCCACATTCCTCAAACTCATAAATAAAGTTAAAATGAGTATGAGTTACCTATGGAATTTCATAAATAAAGTTAAAAGCCTTACCTACTGGTTTATATTCCGCAAAGTACTTCAATTTTTGCTGCATTGTTTTGTCAATTTTCATTATTGACCTTCCCTCTAATTTGGAGATCTGGTATCAAATAATCGTGGCCCTGAGTTGGACTTCAGCAGCATTAAAGCCCACTAGGTCGTATTCCCTTACAAATGCTTTCCCTATGAAGCCATCTTCATAAAAAACACAAGGTCTTTGAAATTTTGTTCTAACACAAAACTAAGATAACATGCATGACCACAGTAACAATCAGAACAAGAAGCATACTGACAAAATTAGCACCATTTAATGTCAGATTTTGATATCAATAAAAATACATTTTCGGATCTTGACATCATTATTGCAACCAGCCCTCGACCTATTTTTGAAATCATCAGAAGACATAATCCTCTCAACAGTACTTGATGGTCTGAAAATGGGTCACTATAAGACTTCCTCAAACTTCTCATAAAATAGTACACGAGTTATCTCCAGATGGTACTTACATATTCTACTTGGCTTCGTCTTTGTTCATTTTGGAAGAACCAAATGTCAAATTTTAGATGACATATGCGTAAAGTATTGTTACTTATAATTAGCCAGTCCAGATTCATCATAGGATGATATCAAGGGCACAATCTGTAATGTTGAAGTAATCTATCTTCCACGATAAGAGGGAAAACTATAACACATAAGAGGGATGGTCTCGTGCAATGAATATATGAACAAACACTGGAGTTGGCAGGACAAGCAGCCTTTCCTCTTCCATCGGTTATCTTCTCCTCTGTTTCAATGTTTTTTTATTAATTCCAGTTAGTATTATAATTCACAGTGTTCCAAGTCTCAGACTCAGACAAGTCCGTGAAACCATAAAAAGGTCTCTCTCTCTGAGAGGAACCAGCAAACACCCGTCTTGTTGAATCCTCATCTTCACAAACCAGGGTGCCCTCCAACGCAATGCTCAGGGATTAATCGAGAACTGATGTTTCTCCACAAGCGACACAACTGATCCTCTAAGATGCAGCATAAAGTGAAACCCTAAAGAAGTGAACTGTCATGTTTGATGCATTACCTCCTCTGACATCAACCAAGTCTTATTGACCAACCAAAACAAATGGAAGCTAATAAACAACGAAATCTGAAACTCAATTTGATATACCATTAAGCATCGAAGTAACAGGAAGATGTCTAGGCATAATTACACTACATTCCAATTGTTCCAACCCACAAACGCAGTGAGGCCTTATCGGACTTGCAAGTTCCAAATTCATTAATTTAGCCAGTCAACTATGAGACAACCTGTATGGTTCTTGTTTGATCATATTCAATAAAGACAACCTAAACCGTAGATAAGAAACCAATGAGCACTCGAAAGCTGAGGAATGAAATAGGATGACGGAGCAACGTTACGCTGGACTGCCGTCTTCTGTGCCTCACAGACCACGGCTCCCCTCGATCGCGGCGCCGCTGCAGCCGGCTTGACCCTCGGGTTCGGGGAAAGGGAAGCGCACCTCAGGCCCGTGAACCGGGGAAGCAGCCCCAAGCCGCAGCGGCCGAGTGGCGAGGGAACGTAGGCCACGGCCGCGGCCCTAGGCGCAGACGCGGGAGCCACGCCATGAGGAGGACGGGTAACCGCGAACGACTCGAGGACGGTGGCGGCCATCGGGAAGGAGAGAGAGGAAGTGGGTGGTGCGATGGAAGGATCGAAGAGGAGTAACCAACGGTGGCTGCTCTCCGCTTACGATGAAGAGGAAAGGAAGTATCGAGAACATGTGAAGGGGATTTGGAGCGGGCAAACGGATGGATAAAGGAAGCAGTCGCTGCGGTCATACAATCGCACGACAGCCATTAAAAATGAAATAAAACAGCAATTAAAAAAATATCAATTTATCAAATAAAATTCTCATTATTATTATTATTTATTTATTTTTACCTAATGGCAATCAATCCCTTATAATCATATTTACTTAGGAATATTTTTATTTAAATATTAAATTTATCCTCATAAGATATTTCAATCGGTTTGAGTCAATGAACCAATTGAGATCGATTCCCTAAACACTCCTCCACTTTATCTATATCCTTTTTCTCCTCCTAATAAATTGAATTTTGCCCGTTCATATAATCTATATAAAATCATACAAAATTCTATAATAAATTATTCTAAAATTATGTTCTAGTAAAATTATGAAAATTTGATGTTGCTCACATGATATACTTGAAAATCAACTCACTTGTTCATGTGAGAACAAGCTTGATAATTATTTATCATAAATTTATCATATTATATATATATATATATATATATA
>LVTN01000636.1:33064-49977 GCA_001649415.1 Musa itinerans | reverse complement strand
ATATATATATATATATATATATATTCCTCATTAGAATCAGATTCTTTTGAGATTATGAAAGTTTAAAATAGTTTGATCCAAATTAATCTTGTTATACCTAAAAATAAATAGAATTACATTACGTCACATAATCTATCCAAAAACATATCAAGATTGGTAATTAATTATCTTAAATTTATCATAAAAATAAAAATAATTTTCGTTAGAATCATATTCTAATAGCATTATGAAAATTTAAGATGGTTTAATATAAAAATAAGTTGACCTGTTACATTTGAAGATGAACTGAATTATCCTTGTACATATAACATATCAAAAAAGAGCCAAATTCAATTATTAATTATTCTAAATTTATTATCAAATGAAAATAATTAATATAATCCTCATTAAAATCATATTCTTATAGAATTTTGACAGTTTGATATAGTTTGGATGAAATTGTCCCATTATGAATTGAATTACACTCGCTATCAAAAAAATATATATCAAATTCGATAATTAGGTATTCTAAAATTATAAAAAATATATTTATGTATACTAAAATTTTTAGTAAGAATCATGTTCTAATAGAATTATAAAAGTTCAAGACCGTTTGATGGAAGCTAACCATTATACTTGAAAATAAACTAGAATACACTCATTAACAAGATCTATCAAATTAAACATTACATGTTAAGTGTCTTTTTCTCGGAACAGAAGAAGGGGGAGAAAATTGGTAATATGTAGTTTTATAGAATTAGATCGAACTAATTTAATAAAAAAAAAAATGGATCATGAATTTTGTATTGGTTCTGATGTCATTTAAGTTAAAAAATAATGATATTTTCATCCAAATGGGAAAAAAAAGATCCTTAGGTAAAAATGATTATGAGGGATAATATTCGGTAAAAAAATCAATAGTGAAATTTTTTCGATAAATTACCCAAAGGAATATAAAAAATAAATACAATTGATCAAAGTTTCAATTGGAGTCCTCAATTTCAATTTGCTAAAGTGTTCTTTATGGTTTTCTAAATCGGAGAATAAACATGGATAATGATTTCTAAACCGGAGAATAAACATGGATAATGATACGATATATTTTGGCAGCATGGACACGTCACGGCCGAAGCCACACTCCAGGTCATAACCCTACGCCATATGTCCCTTCCCGGGAGCTCATACCAAGAAGATAGGCCACACGTCCCATCCCGGGAGCTCGGGGCGGTGTCGTCTGACGTCGCATGTCGAGTCAGAGCCCTACGCTACACGCCCCATCCTAGGAGCTCGTGCTAGGAAGACAGGCCACACACCCCGACCCAGGAGCTCGTGCCAAGAAGACAGGCCACACGTCCCGTCCCGGGATCTCGGGGCGATGCCGTCTGACGCTACTCTACACGTCCCGGAACGGTGGCCGGTCAGAAGGACCGTCCCATCCCTCAGGGGTCGGCGGCGACGTTGAATCGACACACCATTAGCTCTCGCGCCACAGTATAAAACCCCTGGTTGAGCCCCAACCAGGGGGAGAGGATAAGAAAAATACACACGACGAAGGAAGAAACCATGCCCTCTCGTTACTAACTTACTCGTCGGAGAGGCCACAACCGAACACCACCCGGCGAAGGCCATTTTTGCAGGAGGGCGACCACTCATCGACAACGAGGGACTTGGCGCGGGAGCGCGATCCACCCGGCAGTGAGGAGTTGTCAATCACCCCCGATCCCGACCACCGCCAACCAACACTCCTTCCAGAGGGCTCGGCCGCCCCGCTCATTCCTTAAATCGTGCGGCTAGCAACTCCCCCGATTGACCCAACCCGGCAGAGGCCGAGCGGGGAGCGGGGAGCAGGTCGGGACTGGAGAAGCCTGAGAGCAAGCGACGGACCTAAGAGGTCCGCCCGAGCAGAACATACCTGCAACCTGTCGGGTCACCCTACCCCGCTTCGAGCCCGACACCGTATCATCCGACTCGGCGGACGACTCGGTTAGGGTCCAGCTGTCCCGGGTTAACCAACGCCTAGACGAAAATCGTGGAGCAAGTCCAACGAAGACGGCTCAAGCGGGTCCCATTTCACTCAGGAAGTATAAGACAAGCCAGTACCCCTCAACTTCAGGTTGCTGACACTAGAGACATATGACGGCAGCTCTGATCCCATAGAGCATGTCTCAATATTCCGGACCCAGATGGCCCTCTACGGCACCTCCGATGCGTTGATGTGCTGGGCATTTCTAACCACCCTGAGGGGACCGGCACGAACATGGTTCAACCGGCTACGCCAATCCTTAGTCTCATCCTTTGACCAGCTTGCCGGGGAGTTCGAGCAGAACTTCCTTGCCAGCGCGCAACCTAGGCCTTCCATGGCCACCTTGCTTGCATTATCTCAGCGCGAAGACAAGTCGCTCTCTTAGTTTGTGGCACGTTTCGCCACTGAAATACGGGGATTCCCGGATGCTCACCCATTTTTAATCATGCAGGCGTTTCTGATGGGCTTGAAGCCTTCAAAGTTTTTCTGGTCATTGATCGAGAAACTGCAATTAACCATCCCCGAGATGCTCCAGTGCGCCAACCAGCATATTGCCGCCGAAGCTCTGGTGGCAGGAAAGCGCAAGGACAACAAGAGGCCAAGGGCGGAACAATCCTAGGGAACGACAACAGCAACCCCGGTGCAACCCCGCCAGAGGCTCGACTGACAAGAGCTATTGCTCCCGAGGCCCCTGCTTCTCCCTCTGAGCACGTTCCACCGGGACTACGACCATGGCACGGAAGATTACCATGACCTCCAGAATCAAATCGAGGACTTGATCCAAAAAAGTCACCTCGGACGCTATCTCAAGGAACCACGAGAAGTAACTCCATGCTCCAGGGGACCCATCGAAAGACGTCTCGGCATCCAAAATCTCCTACCGAAAAGCCACTTGTGACAAGAGGTCCATAAGCTTGTCGGCCCAGCACTTGCCCAAGCCTCTCCAGATCGGTTCCCGACTTGCAGCCCGTCGACCTAGCTCTTGCCTGAGCCTCTCCAGATCGGTTCCTAACCTGCGGCCTGTCGGCCCAGCTCTTGCCCGAGCCTCTCTAGTTCGGTTCCTAACCTACAACTAGCCGGCCCAACTCTTGCCTGAGCCTCGCCGGATCGTTTCCCAACCTACGCCTCGCCGGCCCAAGCTCGATTCTTGCTCGGGTCGCTCCAGATCGCCCCCGACTGGTGACCCATCAGCACCCCAAGCTCAATTCCTGCCCGGGTCGCTCCATATCACTCCTGACTAGTGACTCGTCAGCGCCCCAAGCTCGATTCCTACCCGGGCCACTCCAGATCGCTCCCGATTGGTGACCTGTCAACATTCGATACGGAATCGAGCTCACAAACTCGACCCCCTGGTTCAGAACCGAGCTTAATCAACTCGGCCCCCATGTTTGGAACCGAGCTTAATCACTCGGCCCCAGGTTCAGAACCAAGCTCACAAACTCGGCCCCCAGGTTCTGAACCGAGCTCACAAACTCGGCCCCCAGGTTCAGAACCGAGCTTAATCAACTCGGCCCCTAGGTTTAGAACCGAGCTTAATCAACTCGGGCCCCAGGTTCGGAACAGAGCTTAATCAACTCGGCCCCCGGATTCGAAATCGAGCTCAAACTGCTCAGCCCCCAAGATCAATTCAGAACTGAGCTCAACCGCTCGGCAACTAAATTTGATTCCTTACCCGGGTCGCTCCAAATCGCCCCTAACTAGCGACCCACCGTCACCAAATCTGAAACCGAGCTCAAACTACTCGGCCCCCAAGATCATTTCGGAACCGAGCTCAACAGCTCGACCCCTAGATTTGATCCCCTACTCGGGTCGCTCCAGATCGCCCTCGATTGGCTACCCACCGTCACCAAATCCGGAACCGAGCTCAAACTGCTCGGCCCCCAAGATCAATTCAGAACCGAGCTCAGCCGCTCGGCCCCCAGATTTGATTCCCTACTCGGGTCGCTCCAGATCGCCCTCGATTGGCTACCCACCGTCACCAAATCCGGAACCGAGCTCAAACTGCTCGGCCCCCAAGATCAATTCAGAACCGAGCTCAGCCGCTCGGCCCCCAGATTTGATTCCCTACTCGGGTCGCTCCAGATCGCTCTTGACAGGCGACCCGCCGGCACTAAAGCCCGAGCCGAGCATAATCGCTTGGCTCCTGATCCTAGCTTCTACTCGGGTTGCCCCAGTTCGCTCTCAACAGGCGACCCACCGGCACGAAACCTGAACCGAGCATAGTCGCTCGACCTACAAGTCTGGCGCTTGCCGGGTCGCTCCAGATCGCTCTCGACAAGTGACCCCCCAGCACCAGAGCCCGAGCCGAGCATAATCGCTCGGCTCCAAATCTTAGCTTCTGCCCGGGTCGCCCTAGCTCGCTCTCAACAGGAGACCCGCCGGCATAAAACCTTAACCGAGCATAGTCGCTCGGCCCGTAGGTCTGGCGCTTGCCCGGGTTGCTCCAGATCGCTCTCGACAAGTGACCCCCCAACACTAGAGCTCGAGCATAATTGCTCGGCTCCCGATCCTAGCTTCTGCCCAGGTCGCCCCAGCTCGCTCTCAACAAGCGACCCGCTGGCACGAAACCTGAACCGAGCATAGTCGCTCGGCTCATAGGTCTGGTACTTGCCCGGGTCGCTCCAGATCGCTCTCGACAAGCGACCCCCTGTCACTAGAGCCCGAGCCGAGCATAATCTCTTGGCTCCCGATCCTAGCGTTTGCCCGAGTCGCCCCAGCTCGCTCTCAACAAGCGACCCGCTAGCATGAAACCTGAACCGAGCATAGTCGCTCGGCCCATAGATCTGGCGCTTGCCCGGGTCGCTCCAGATCGCTCTCGACAGGCGACCCGCCGGCACCAGAGCCCAAGCCGAGCATAATCGCTCGACTCCCGATCCTAGCTTCCGCCCGAGTCACCCCAATTCGCCCTCAACAGGCGACTCGCTAGCACGAAACCTGAACCGAGCATAGTCGCTCGGTCCGCAGGTTTAGCGCTTGCTTGAGTCGCTCTAGATCGCTCTCGACAGGCGACCCCCCATCACCAGAGCCCAAGCCGAGCATAATCGCTCGGCTCCTGATCCTAGCTTCTGCCCGGGCCGCCCTAGCTCGCTCTCAACAGGCGACCCACCGGCACGAAACCTGAACCGAGCATAGTCGCTCAGCCCACAGGTCTGGCGCTTGCCTAGGTCGCTTCAGATCGCTCTCGACAGGCAACCCGCCGGCACCAAAGCTCGAATCGAGCATAATCGCTCGACTCCCGATCCTAGCTTCTGCCCAGGTCGCCCCAGCTCGCTCTCAACAAGTGACCCACCGACACCAAAGCCCGAGCCCGAGTATAATCACATCACTCGGCTACCCATCCCAGCTTCTGCCCAGGTCGCCCTAGTTCGCTTTCAACAAGCAACCTGCCGGCACCAAAGCCTGAGCCCGAGTATAATTACTCGGCTACCCGTCCCAGCTTCTGCCCGGGTCGCCCTAGTTCGCTCTTGACAAGCGACTCACCGGCACCAAAGCCCAAGCCTGAGTCACACCTCGTGGCCGATCCGATTGCCCAACTAGCAGAATCAATCCTGCCCGAAGCATGGGGCGTCGCCCCTCTAATCGCCCCGCGACGAATTAATTCTGTTTCCCCTTGTAAGCAATCAGAATCCCTCCAAATTCAAGTGTGCCTCCTGGCCCGTTAAGGACCCCATGGCATGCCTTGGCGAGGGGGGCAGAAGTGATACGACATATTTTGGCAGCCTGGACATGTCACAACCGAAGCCACACGCCAGGTCAGAACCCCACGCCACACGTCCCTTCCTAGGAGCTCATACCAAGAAGATAGGCCACACGTCCCATCCGGGAGCTTGGGGCGGTGCTGCTTGACGCTGCATGCCGAGTCAGAGCCTTGCGCCACATGCCCCATCCTGGGAGCTCGTGCCAAGAAGATAGGCCACACGTCCCGTCCCGGGAGCTCGGGGCGGTGCCGTCTGACGCTGCCCTGCACGTCCCGAAATAATGGCCGGTCAGAAGGGCCATCCCATCCCTCGGGGGTTGGTGGCGACGCCGAATCGACGCATTATCAGCCCTTGCGCCATAGTATAAAACCCTTGGCTGAGCCCCAGCCAGGGGGAGAGGGTAAGAAAAATACACACGACGAAGGAAAAAACCGTGCCCTCTCGTTACTAACTTACTCGTCGGAGGGGCCACAACCGAACACCACCCGGCGAAGGTCAGTTTTGCAGGAGGGCAACCACTCACCGACGACAAGGGACTCGGCACGGGAGCGCGATCCACCCGGCAGCGAGGAGTTGTCAATCACCCTCGATCCCGACCACCGCCAACCAACACTCCTTCCAGAGGGCTCGGCCGCCTCATCGTCCAGATCATCCTGCTGAAAGCTCCCGATATCGACCCATGAACCTAGCTGTGTTGACTCACTAGCCATGACATATTTGTTCCCTAAAATAATAGTGGTCTTCTTTTAGTGTTGCTCTTAAGCCGTGTATAAAACTTCAACTGCTTTCTTATTTTTGTTATGATCATACTATTTTTTGATGATGATTGCTGCCATGTTTATCTTGCTAAACATCTGATTTTGCACATGATATTATAATATGGTCAAACATCATTGTTTAAATGGTTAGAGTCTTTTATTAATGTCATCCCATCTCATCAATCATACAATAGTGAAGGTTTGTTTTATGACAACTTAAATATTGATATATCAAACTTAATTTCATTTCACTTAGTTTTAGAAACCATCTTCATCTTCTCACTTATCTTTTGCAAGAAAAAAAATATTTATTTCATGACATTAATCGCAAGAAAAGTTAATCGAGGAAGGAAATCAAACTGATTTATGTCAACTGAGCAATTTCTTTCTTTCTCTTCCTATTTGAAGTTTATTAAATTATTTTTTATTTATTTAAATTAGAACACGTGACCGCCGTGTTTATCGTCATCCCACAAGGTAGAGTCGCCACGTAAGTCTCGCGTCTCTAATGGGAACTCGGATTAAGCTTCCACCTAAATATTGTGTGTACATATAATAGTAATAATTATATGACAATGATTTCATGTCCCCTTCCATTAATAACATCTCGACTCTTCTCTCACGCTTTCGAGTTGCCTCGTCCCTCCTCGCCTTCCTCGAGTCGTCGAGTCGTCTCCCCATCTCTTGCTTCCATGTCGGCCCTCCGCAGAAACCTCGCACGGCTATTCACCTCCCTTCGTCGCCCATTCCCCACGGCCACACCCGCTTCCGTCCAGGCCGTCGTTTGCCGACCCTCCTTCCAGCCGGCGCTGCCGCCGGACCGCACCGAGATGCCCGTCCGAGGCGACCGTCGACTCGCCGAGCGGATCCGCGGGCTGTGCCCGAACAGGATCAGCCTCGACGAGAAGCGGGTGTCGTTGGAGGAGATAAGGAAGGTGGTGTGGGCGTCTCAGGTGGCGGCGGCGCGGGAGAGGCTGGGGGCGACCGGCGAGAGCAGCGTGGCGTACCGGGAGTTCGTCCGGATCTGCTGTGAGGCGTCGAGTCGCGAGCAGGGCTTGGAGGTGGCACGATCGCTGGACGAGTCGGGAGTCGTGATAGTTATTGGGAACATCGTCTTTCTGAGGCCCGAAGAGGTACATAAATTCTTCTGCTTATTTGTGTGCTCAGTTCAATTAGTTTTGTTCTTCTTTTAAGAGATTTTGTCTGTGTTTTGGGGCTAATTATAAATAATCTCATCTACTATGGAATCTCTTAGCAGTACAGTTTTTTACTTTAAAAGATTAAGTCAGCATCCTCAAAATAAAATAATTGAACCTATTTTTTCTAATATGATCAGACAAAAAACATCACCTACCGAATAATCGCCGACCCGTTCATCTCTGTCGATGGCCACTGCCCACTTCTCAAGAAACTTGCTCTCCAGCACATATGCTTTGAAGCCCACGTTCATCTCTGCCGATGCCCCCATGATAGAGCATAATTTTATTAGTACCAACCAGGAGCCTCAAAGCCCACGTTCATCTCCACAGCCATATTAGTACCAACCAGGAGCCTCAAAGTCAACATGACGGATCACGTCGGCACCATGCCCCTCGGGTATAACGGCACCGATTGAGTATGACGCCGTCACGTAAAGATCGGGACGGCACTGATCGAGTATGACGTTGCCCCGCTAGATCGGGACGACGTCGATCGAGTACGACGCCGAGGCACGAAGGACGATCGATGGCTGCACGAAAAGTGAGTTCACCGTTTAAAGGGTCGACGACCATGAATGAGTTAGGTATGGTTGGTCCCCATGCGCAGGGTATAAAAACCCTGGCCAGTGCCAGGGAGGAGATTCCTTGTTTTCACTTATCTCTAATTAAATCTTCGGAGAGGTCGAGTCGGGAAATCCTTTTTCCGACCCCGACATGTGTGCAGGAATCGGACGACAAGAAAGGAGGTGACCAATCAAAGGGGAACCCTTGCATTCCGGAAGTGAGGTTTGAGCTTGACCCAATCGGACGACGACTACCGCTGCCTGAGTATCCACGTGAACGATCTTGCACATCCAGAACAGGACCGAACCGTGCTGAGCTGCTCGGTCACCAACAGCCCCTGTTGATCTTTTCTGCAAGTCTTATTTACAGGATAAGACGAAGCATGAGCTGCTCGTCTGGCATATCAATCACTGATAACACCTCGCTGCTGCCCCCACAAAAGCCATGAGTTTACCCCACACTGCCATATATCCACAGTGGTCTGTCTCCGGCAAACCCCACAAACCCCACTCTGATTGATTGATGCACATGCATCCATCGATTTAGCCATGAGATAGCGAGGAAACCATGCATTATCTCTAACATCAACGAGCATCGAAGGAGGAAGAACAAGGATTTACATGGATTCTATGGAGGAAAAGAGATGATCAAGAGAGGAAGGTGGTGCAGATCTCTTCCTCTTATTCTTGTGATCTCAAGAACTATATCGCATCAGGTCTTCCTTTGCAAGTAGGACTCCCTGTCGAGCCTCGCAACAGCGGCGGTCTTCAAGTACGGCCTCCTGCAAACTGACCCGGGACTCCACCTTCACTTCGCTCAGAGGCAGCCTCTTTATCGTCCCCATCGGCTCTTATCAAATAACAATAGATCACATATATTTTATTTTATATAATTAATTCTTTCTTTTGGAATATATTTAAAGTTTTTTTTTTCTTCTGATTGTTATATGCTTCCAGATAAAACACAAGATATTGGTGTATACGATATGTAGTAGAGGATCTGAGTTCTGATGTATACGCACGGAGATGTAGAGCGAGCCTTGTATTTCCTCTTGCTAACCCCTCCTGCCCCTTCTGCTCCTGCAGGTGGTGAAGTCAATCGAGAACATGATCCCATTCTCGTCGAGCAACGATCACAGCTCGCGGAGAGAAGAACTAAGGAAGATGGAGGAGGAGAAGGCCGAGATCGATCGGAGAGCCGCGTCTCAGGTCAGGAAGGAGTTGTGGTGTGGGATGGTATTCGTAGTGGCACAAACAGCCGCACTGATGAGGGCGACCTTTTGGGAGCTGTCGTGGGACGTGATGGAGCCGATCTGCTTCTATCTCACCTCCGTCTACTTCATGGCTGGCTACGCCTTCTTCATCAGGACGTCGAAGGAGCCCTCCTTCGAGGGCTTCTTCACCAGCCGCTTTGCCACCAAGCAGAAGCGACTGATGAAGGCACGGAATTTTGATCTCACTCGCTTCAACGAGCTCAGCCAAGCTTGTCTGCGCTCGCCGCCACTGTCGGAGTTCACGTCTCCTTCGACAGCACATCATTCGGTGGGTCGTCGCAGTGACTCGTAGATGATATGGAGGATAATTTTTTTTCCAGCCTAAAAGCCTATAAGAAAAATGTACAACGATTATACTGTGATAACAATGATTGAGGTCTTGTGATTTTGAGTGTATGAATCTTTTCTTCTTTACTGAGCTCTGTAAAATATTTACTAATATTATGTCAAATTTTTTGGTATGTAAAATATTAAATATCTTTATCTGGATATAGTGATCATAGTAACCAAAGAAGGCTAATTTATATCATTGAAGGAAGTCATATTGGTAATATTTTTATCGATATAATTTATTTTCATATTTTCTCTCTATATTTTCTTTTTATAATTTTCTATTTTCTCCCTATTATAATTTCTTCTCTACATATATGGTTTCTCTCCTCTAACAACACTGTTTCTTTCTTAAACAGTTCTCTATAGTACTATTTCTCTCTAAATAATCACAATTTCTTTCTAAACATTTCTATCTTTATATTCTTAAATCTATTTCTTTCTTTAACAAATCTAATTATCTCTGATAATATCTTAATCCTGACAGGAAAAAAAAGGAAAAGTAAGACGAGAGATAATAAAAAAAAATACATCTTTATTAGCAAAGCCTATCACGTCACCTTCTCGACCTCCTGTTTTTGAGATGCGTCACGTCGATCGACCTAAACCAAAATATAATTCTAATCAAATCAAAGTTCACCTAAAACTCATAATCTAATTCTAAGTAAGATCTTTAACAGCCTCGTCTCGTCTCCTCCCCCTTACCTTCCTTCTAAATGCTTCTCCTGTTCTTAGTCTATTTCCATTCTAAGTCATCTCAATCTTCTGTCTAATGGTGGCCCTATGTAGAAACCTTGCTCGGTGATTCGCCTCCCTTCTCCGCCCATCCCCTATGGCCATCCCCGCTTCTGTCTGTTGAAATTAAACTTGTTCAATTATCATAAATAGATTCATTTCATCAAAAAAAGGTTCATTGCATCAAGAGAGAGATTCATTACATCAAGAATAAAAAATAGATTAAAAGTCAATGAAAGGATAAATCAAATTGGTTATTGGTTCTTGAAAGAGTTCCTTGAAAGAGAATGATTCATCTTAAATATAATTAATATAATGTATCTTTAGAGACTATATAAACCCCATGTGTTGGGTCATGAAATAGATAGAGTTTTTGAAATTATAAAGAGTTTTGTTGAGAGAAATATAGAAGATTGAAGCTTGTCCTACTCTTCCTCTGTTTGATAACTCTATCTCTTCTTCCTATCAATATCAACATTTGGTATTAGAGAATAGGTTAAGCTATGACATTTTCCTCAAGTACCATCCAACTCCAAATTCTCAGATTGACAAAAGAAAATTATGATATATAGTACATCCAAATGAAGGTTCTTCTAAGCTCCCAAGATGTATGAGAGTTTGTAGAAGATGGATTTGTTGAACCAAGTCCAGTAGAAGGACTAATGGATACAGAAGGAAGAAAACAACTCAAAGAAAGAAGGAAGAAGGAGAAAAAGGCTTTGTTCATGATTTACCAAGGGCTTGATGATATAATGTTCAAGATCATCACTCCAGCAAATACTTCAAAGGAGGCTTGAGAAATGCTTCAAAAAGCATTCGATGGTGTTGATAAGGTAAAGAAACTTTGTTTACAAGTTTTACGAGCCGAGTTTGAAAAATTACAACAAGGACCTTCTGAAACTATTTATGATTATTTCTCAAAAATCATTTCTATTGTTCATCAAATGAGTCGAAATGGTGAACAAATAAGTGATCAAAAAGTAATAGAAAAAATACTAAGATCTCTAGATCTAAAATTTGATTTTATTGCTATTGTGATTGAAGAATCTAAAGATTTGGAAAAAATATCTTTAGAAGAACTTATAGGTTTCCTTCAAGTTTATGAACAAAGGATTACAAAAAGAGGAGAAGACAAAACTATGGAGCAAACACTACAAACTAAGCTTACTCTTGAAAATAAAGGTAAATCAAATTCTTAAAGAGGAAGAGGACGAGGATAAAGAGGAATATGAGGCAAAATCAGACCAATCAAGAATCTCCAAACAATGAAGATGCTGGAGAAAATTCTAGTCAAAGAGGTCGAGGTTATGGTCGAGGACATGGTCGAGGCCATGGATATGACAGAAACTCTAAAAGGTATGAAATACAATACTATATTTGCAAAAGGTATGGACATTACTCTTATGAATGTTATTATAATCCTAACAATCAAGGTGAGAAGACAAATTTTGTTGAGGAAGAAAAGAATGAAAATCAAGTTTTACTAATGAGTTATGATAATTTGAAAGATGATCAATTTATGACATGGTATCTAGATACAATAGCCTCAAATCATATGTGTGACATCAAAGAGTTATTTTCAAAAATGGATACAAGTTATTCCGGAAACATTATATTTGGTGATTTGTCTCAAAGACCAATAAGAGGCAAAGGTAAAATTCTCCTTAAACTTAATAATGACAAAGAATTATATATTTTAAATATTTATTATATTCCTGATATGAAAAATAATATTCTAAGCTTGAGACAATTACTTGAAAAATGTTATGATATTGAGATGAAAGATATGACTGTCTCAATTTATGACAAGAATAAAACGTTGATATCACATGTGAAAATAACAAAGAATAGAATGTTTCATATGCATTTAAGTATTTTTATTCAATCAAATTGTTTTAAAGCTGATATTGAGGATATTTCTACACTTTGACATCTTAGATATGCTCACTTAAATTTTGAGGCTTTGAAACTTCTAGAAAAGTATAATATGGTGATAGGAATACCAAAAATTGATCGTCCATCAAAATTATGTGAAGTATGTGTCATGGGTAAGCAAGAAAGAAAACCTTTCAAAGTCAAAAGGACAAAAAGAGCATGGCATCGACTTGATCCGGTGCACTCAGATGTTTATGGCCCTATTAATCCAGTATCACTTAGAGGATGTAAGTATTTTCTTACCTTCACTGATGATCATAGTGGCAAAACTTGGGTTTATATGTTAAAAGAAAAGAAAGAAGTTTTAAGAAAGTTTAAAGAATTTAAGGATTTGGTTTAAAGACAAAGTTATTGTAAGATTAAATGTTTAAGAACAAATAGGGGTGGTGAATATATATCAAATGAATTCAAAAGTTTTTGTAGAAATAATGGAATTCTAAATCAATTTATCATGCCATACATACCTCAACAAAATGGTGTCTTATAAAGAAAAAATAGGACTATCCTTAATATGGTTCGATGCATGTTAAAGGAAAGAAAAATTCCTAAAGAATTTTAGGGATATATTGTTGCTTGTGTAGTTTACTTGCTTAACAGGTTTCTGACAAAGTGAATTGGTAATGTTACACCAGAAGAAGCATGGAGCTTACAAAAACCAAGAGTTGATCATTTGAGAATTTTTGAAAGTATTGCATTTGCCAAGATACAAGAAGAAAAGAGAACAAAATTGGAAGATAAAAGTCAGAAATGTATTTTGCTAGGTTATCTAGATAATTCCAATGGTTACAAATTCTACAATCCTATCACAAATAAAGTTGTGATGTTAAGAGATGTTGAGTTTGATGAACAACAGATTTGAAACTAGAAAAGTGATGTGCAGCATAAGAAAGCTATAGCTTCAGAAGAAGATGATATAATACAAGCAAGCACCAAAGTGACTTTACCATAATCATCACCTAGATCAACTAAGTCACATGATTCAAGAAGTCTAATTATAAGAAGGACAAGACCAATTCATAAGCTATATGATGTGACTCAAATGATTGATACTAACAATGATGAACTTTCTTTATTTTATCTTTTTGCAAGATATGATCCATTAACCTTCGAAGAAGCTTATAGCGATGAAAAATAGCTACAAGCTATGAATGAAGAGATTCATACCATTAACAAAAATAATACATAGGAGCTTACTACACTTCCAAAAGACTACCAAGCTATCGGTATTAAGTGGTTCTTCAAAACAAAAAGAAATGCAAAATGAGAGGTGGAGAAATACAAGGCCAGATTGATTGTAAATGGATACAAACAACAATATGGGATTGACTATAAAGAAGTATTTACACCAGTTGCTTGACTAGAGACAGTAAGATTACTTATCTCTCTAGCAGCTCAAATGAAATGAAAAATTTTATAAATGGATGTCAAATCAGTATTTCTTAATAGAGTTCTTGAAGAAGAGGTATGTATTCAACAACCCCCTGGTTTTATTATTCATAAACAAGAAGACAAAGTATACAAATTAAAGAGAGCTCTTTATAGGCTTAAACAAGTCCAACGAGCATGGATTTCTTGAATAGATGCTTATTTTATTCAAAATGATTTTTCTAAATGTCCACATGAATATGCTCTCTATACGAAATCTAATTCTAATCGAGATATCTTATTTGTATGCGTATGTAGATGATTTAATATTTACAGGCAATAGTAGCTCCATAATTAAAGATTTTAAGTACTTTATGAAAAAGGAGTTTGAGATGACTAACTTGGGCTTAATGACTTATTTCCTCGGTATCAAAGTTATACAAGATAATAGAGGAATTTTTATCTCATAAGAAAATTATGCAAAGGAGGTTTCAAAGAAGTTTTCTATGCAAGATTGTCATCCTACATATACATCTGTTGAATATGGCACTAAGTTGACCAAAGAAGATGAAGGCAAATACATTAATCCAACTTATTATAAAAGTATAGTTGGATGTTTAAGGTATTTGATATGCACTCAACTTGATATACTATTTGGAGTTGGTTTAATAAGTAGATATTTGGAAGTTCCTAAAATATCTCATTTAAATATCGCTAAAAGAATTCTACGATATATATTAAAGGAATAATTGAGTATGAAATATTCTATTCATCATCTAAAAGGTTGGAGCTTATTGGATATAGTGATAGTGATTGGGCCGAAAGCTACGATGATCGGAAGAGTACAATTGGATTTGTATTTTATTTTGGTGAAGCTATATTCACTTGGTCTTCAAAAAAGCAATGGATCGTTGCTCTATCAAGTTGTGAAGCAGAATATATAGCAGCTTCTTCTAGTGTTTGTTGTCATGCAATTTAGCTAAGAAGATTACTCAAAGAACTTTATATGCTATAGGAGAAGTCAACCAAGATTTATGTTGATAATAAATCAGCTATTGCCTTAGCCAAGAATCCAATCTACCATAAAAGATCGAAGCATATCGACACAAGATTTCATTTCATAACAAATCATATCAAAAATAAAGAAGTGGAGCTACATCATGTCAAGACAAGTGAACAAGTGGCCGATATACTTACAAAACCTCTCAAATTTGAAATATTTTGACAACTTCAAAAGAAACTTGGCATGTTAGATAGAACAAGTTTAAGGGGGGAAAAAGTTGGAATTAAACTTATTCAAGTGTCATAAAGAGATTCATTTCATCAAAAGAAAGGTTCATCACATCAAGAGGGAGATTCATTACATCAAGAAGAAAAAATAGATTAAAAGTCTATGGAAGGATAAGTCAAATTGGTTATTGGTTTTTGAAAGGGTTCCTTGAAAGAGAATGATTCATCTTAAATACAATTAATGTAATGTATCTTTACGGACTATATAAACCCCATATGTTGGGTCAGGAGATAGATATAGTTTTTGAAATTATAAAGAGTTTTCTTGAGAGAAATATAGAAGATTAAAGCTTATCCTACTCTTCCTCTGTTTGATAATTCTATCCCTTCTTCCTATCAATATCAACACCATCTATGTTGCTCCGATTGGCATCCACTCCCTTCTTTGCCAACGCTCATCCCTCCAGAAGCTATCGTTCTTCCCACAAGTGTTACCACCTAACTGCCTCGAGATGCCTTGGATAAGAATCGCCACGATGAGTTCCTGTTGTTAGGATCAAGAGTCCGAGATCGGCACTAAGAGGGGGGGTGGAATTAATGCAGCGGTAAAAATTACGTCAGTTTGAAAAACTTTGTTGCGATAAAAATCATTTCCGACGAAAAACCGATTTCGGAAACTTAACTTGAAAGTGTACGTAATGAATTGAAGGCAGTAAGCACTTAAGGAGGTTTGCAGTAAGGTAATAGCAAGAGTAAAATGCAAACCAGATAATACAGCAGTTTTATAGTGGTTCGATCGTCGTGACCTACATCCACTCCGCCGATTCCTCTTCCGTTGAGGCCACCGGCATCCACTATCGGTCTTCCTTCAATAAGCAAAGTCTAACCACCTTCTTACACCCCTCTTCTCCTTTTACCGGGTTTAGGAGACAACCCTTACAGGCACTCACACTCCTCTCTTGCAGAATTCTAACACTTAGACTAGAGGAGGATTCTCACAAGAGATTTCTATAACGTTTCTTTACTTTTAAACTCTCTGTGCTTGTGTGTGTTAATCAGGGATGAGAGAGGTAATTATAGGCTTCAAGTTGATTCAAACTTGGAGCCTAAATCTTTCCCATCCCGGTTCCCCGGGCATGGGTGGTACCACCGCCTGCGCTAGGCGGTACCACCTCCTAGTGTCAGTCTGACACTAACACTGCCCTGGGCGGTACCACCACCTGGGGTGCTATGCTGGGCGGTACCACCGCCTGGCACCCTGCCAGGGGTTGTACAATCGCCCAGACTAGCGGTACCATCGCTTGATATAGTCTCGAAGATTGTGCCATGACGGTGAGACTTCTTGGGGCACTGTTTGGGCATTTCATTGGGTCCAACACAGTCCTTACATGGACCTAGCTGGCCCCTAATTGGGTTGGCCCAAATCCAAGCCCAATTACGTGCTAACTACGAAATCCTAAGACATTTGCTAAGCTAAACAAGTCCCTTTGTCTATTCTTCCGGCGAGCTTCCAGCGAACTTCCGACGAACTTCTGACGATCTCTCGGCAATGTTCCGGCGGACTCCTGGCAAGCTCCTGGACTTCACGACGATCTTCTTAGCGAGTTTCGACGAGCTTCTCTAGCAAGCTCCGAGACTTCTCGGCTGGTTCCGCCAGAACATCCGACAAACGTCCAAACTTCCAACGAACTCTCGAACTCCCAACGAAATCATGTCCTTGACTCCGAGACTTCATTTTGCTTCATGCCTTGCTATCGCAGTTAATCCTGCACATGTAAAAACATACTTCGATCTAGACAATTAATACTAAGCATTAATCAAGTT